>JAFBJR010000940.1:8789006-9029823 GCA_016785285.1 Brachirus orientalis | reverse complement strand
GATGTATTAAAGCTTCAAATACCAAGTTTCTCCAGTAGAGGTCAGGCTAACCTTGATCTTATATTGTCACTACACTGTAGCCGTTTAAACTACACTTTTTTGTCAAACAGAACTTTGTAGATTATCTACCTAAACAAACCGCCAGCTGCCTCCTGACATACTGTAGACCCATTATGATTCTTATTGTTTTACACACAGCATGGTTCAACATGCTCATGAACACACAGCGTCTGACTGTATCACACATGACAACAACCACAGAAATAACAAAATGGAACATTGCAGTGTGAACAGTGTGAACAGTGTTTTTTGCCCACTTTGATTTTGTCTTTATATACCACATTAAAATTATATACCACATTCTATCTATCTATCTATCTATCTATCTATCTATCTATCTATCTATCTATCTATCTATCTATCTATCTATCTATCTATCTATCTATCCCTTCATTCATCCATCTACTCCCCCCTGTCCCCCCCCCCCCCCCCCCCCAGTCTTTGCAATAATACAACAGTGGGTCTTCAGGTTCATATCAAACACAGACACTGCCTGACAGGAACAGTGTGTGTGTGTGTGTGTGTGTCAGTGAGCTGTGGTGTAAATTAGTGAACAGGATGGGGACGTGATGTTTGACTAAGCTCTCGACCTGTGCATCTGAAGTTTTCAGCGGACGCGTCTCCTTGTGGACACCTTCGGGCCTCCTGTGTCGGACATTTGGGCTTGGGTTTGGTCTGTTGCCAGGAGACTCCACATGGCAGCTGCTGCTGAAGCTTGAGAACTGGTCATCACTGATCTCAGAGGGACTGGTGATGAGTCATTAACCCCCTGAAGCAGGGTTAGCACCCTGGGTGACAGCTCTGTGTAGTAAAAAAAAAACAAAAAAACACACAAATGACAATGGGTGATGCTTAGCTCTCATATGAACACACGTGGATTATTAATCAGTTAGGCTCTTATTATTTTTTTTTTTTTTCAGTTTCAATTATAAATTTGATTATTTATTTAGTTATTTGGTCCATAAAAATGTTTGAACCTCAAACTGATTATTATCTACAATTTAAAATAAAGATATTGGTCACATTTACAGAGCTAAACTCCAAACTCTGTTTTTTAGTAAGAAAAAAACTACCAATTACAGATACATTTATTGTTGCAGCACTGGAACATATGCTCATTTGGTGTGTTGTTAGCAAACACAAAAGCAGCTTTGTGTTTGTGTGGACTGGAGTGTATCTGATTAAAAATGTAATCACAATAAACACAACAGCATGCAACGTCACACTTGTGCACAGGCGTTCACGCGCATTCCTTCTCGCAGACTCTCACTTTTTTTCATGTTTGCACACACTCTCTGCAACACATGTAATCCTCTTTCCTGCGATAGCAGCCAGGTTTTACAGGCAGCTTTAATGTGACTCACTGAGCATCAGTGTGCTCCAGCATTGGTCAGAATAAAGTTTTGAATAAAGGGTGGATGTATTATGTACTTACAGACAAGCACAAGCTCGGAGAAAATGTGTGTGGCAGATGGGACAGCAGGAAAAACTGATTTTTATTCCTAACAAAAGACTCAACTATTAAAGAAATCTCTAATATTAAGTGTATGCTATCTTAAAAAGATTTGCCACGTCATCTTGCCATTAGACACCTTTTTTTTCAACAGGAAACTGAAGTATGTGTTTCTTTATAATGTGCCCATACAGAAAATCACAAATTTTACATTATGGCACACAGGAATTTTAAGTCCTGCGTGCGTGTCTGTCAGTAAGTTTGAATATGTTATATAGTGACTCAAGTGTTTGAAATCCTTCATTTGTAGTCACGTAAGTGATACAATGTTACCAAATGAGGCCGCAGTAGAGCTAAAATCACTGATTTTCTTGCACGGACTTTGGTGCGGGGAGTGAGCAATTGTGACACAAACTTCAGCTTCCTCTCACAGAGAGACCATCAGACAGTGAGATAAGGTTAAATTACATAGTGTTAACCGATGATGACTTAGACTTAAGTGGTTAAAATGTTGTTTTTCTTGCTGGCAGCCATGGCAGCTGCTTCTCAGCACAGGGCGTGTACAGAGCACAGTCAAGTGTAAGTAAGACACGATTTCCCTGAAGTATACACCTCTCTTGATATATTTTAACATAAAGGACACTATTTATTTACTATTTATTTGTCCTTGGATTTCTACTTCCTCCCCAAATATATGGCTGTGTCACTGACCACTATTTTACTCCTTTATCCCTCCCTGTCCATGTGCAGGGCAGATGGTGCAATACTCCTTTACCAGCTGTTGCTATTTACAGTATATGTCTAAGACTGTGAGCAGGCCGTCTGCTTGTGTGTGTGTATATACGCAAACTGTTTACTAACCGACTACCCCATAGGCCAAATCCCTGCCCACGTGGTGTCTGGATCTCTCCACACCTGGTCAGTAACCAGATAGAAGAACAGCTTGACTGCTCAGAGCAGATGACTGAGTGGCTACCTCCAGCCTCCGTATCTGTGGGACAGGGTCATTCTCATTCTTATTGCCTGATACTATCAGGAAAGTCTGATTTCACAGTGATTCCCAAAGTCGGGTCGGGGTCCACAGATGAGTCGCAGGAGAGATTTTGGTAGAATTTTCCCAACTTTTAAATAATGAATGTTTTCAGCTTTAAACAAAGTTGCAATTCTTTCACTAAACATAATTCGGAAATGACTCATTTACAGGTATGGCTGAGACCGAGCTGCTACATTATGCACAAATTGCCTCTTGTGGTGCTTTATTTTGAAATGTGGGTCCCCATACATTACGTTTGTGAAACACTATAATATCAAAGTCTTGAATTTCTGCCAATTCTGATATCAGTCCAATACAGTCTTTTAGCACTTTTAACCAACTTACTTATTATTAGGACATTTGTGCTAATGCATTTAGCATCTAGCTATAACCAGGCATTTCAGAGGTGTGGCAAACACTTGCCCACACATGCGTCCTTGTGACAGCGACAGTGGTGGACATCTCTCTTTACACCATCGTGTTTCCACTAATGCCGTATTTACAGGATTTTACAGTTTTCTTTTTTCTGCCATCCAACTGAGTGATTTTTAGGCCAATATTGAGGACAATATGGGATTGTACCCCGTCCTTGAATGCCATCTTATTTTACCTGATACATTAAATCCTTCTAAAATGAATCTCGATGCTTCAAAGCGGGTATTTGTGTGTAATTGGATATGTATGCTGATGAATGTAACAGACGTTCATTTTCTGAAAGTTACCCACTGAAGCTTTAACTTTGATAAACTAGTCCAATGTTGCTGTTTAGTCCTCCAGTGGCTATTTAATTATTGACGGTACGGCATGTAAATTTAATGATGACGTTGTAGGCTGCAGTTGAATATCTCTCAACTCATCCTTTCTTTCCAAATGTGTTGAACCTATGTAGCCTTTAGTTAGCATCAAAATGATTAAACAAAAATAAGTTTAGTTTGTCCATTGTGGGCTACTGTAAAAAATATGGGGGTTCAAAATGGCTGACCCAGCTTCTGATATAATTATGAAAAGGTTAATGTACACTTACAGAAAATAGTATAATATAATAATAAAGTATAATAACTCCTATTTTATCTTCTCCTAAATGAAAAATAATCTCATCTAAAGTTCACACACTGGACCTTTAATTCACCTCTAAGAGGACACATACAGTATGTCCCGCTCTCTGGACACAGACCGAGGCTAACACACGTGTGTTGCTCTTCCCCGGGCCGTGATTGGCTGAGACACGACTCTAAGTCCCGCCTCTCGGTCCTTGCGTCACCGCGGCGGTGCCCGTGGAGGAGCTCCGCTCTCTGCAGTCAGAGCCGGGCAGAGGAAGGTAGAGAGGGCCGCCCTTCACTCGCAGGAGCTCGGACTGGAGTGGCTGAGCCTCCCGCTCTGTGTGTGTGTGCGCGCGCGCGTGTGTTTGCGGTCCCTTCAGCCGTTATCGCCATGGGAGTCCCAGCGGCGGCGTTTCTCACGTTTCAGCACCTGAAGGAGAGTGTCCACCTGGAGACACACAGCTGTTGTGTCCAGCGCTGCAGCTGCAGCTGAGGCTGACGCTGCTGCAGCAGCAGGAGGAGGAGGAGGAGGACAAACATCTAGAGATGACAAGTGTTTCTCCTGCAGAGAACCTCAGCATCTGCCTTCATTAGAACCAGGAGGATGTCTGCCATGTGTGTGCGCGCGGTGGTGAGTCTCTCCACATCACATTTCATTCACATTCAGCTCCGGGTCTTTTTTTCCCCCAATTCTTTATTCTAAGGGCTCATTCAGCAGGTTTGCCCATTTAAAGGGCCAGTGCCTGTTTTTTTTAAACCCCCTATCCCAGACTGAAGTTGAAAACAACTGCAGTCTACAATGTTTTTTTTTTCCCATGTCTGACTGTAAATTAAATTAAATGAAACCCAGATTGACTGGTGTTTTGTTTACATTTTATGACACTTTAGCTTCTTTTTAGGGTGTAATTCACAACAGCATCACTGAATCTCCAGTGGAAGGATGGAGAATCACCACTCTATTGTTTACCCCCCCATAACATCTAGGTATGTTATCTCCTGACTCTGTCACAACAAAGGCATGGGTTTGATTCAACCTTTAAACAAGTAATTAAATTAAATAAATTATTTAATTTAATTTATTTATACAAAACAACAACATTAATTTACTGCTCCTCAGCTTTTCTTAATTGTAAAAAGAATATTTATCATTATAACCCATGGAAGACTGCACAAAAAAAGCAGCAAAATCAATTGTTTTCAAATAAAAATTCTGATGATTTTGCCACATATAACACAAACAGCAATTTTGACCCACCTCTGGTTTACTTTACTCTAATATGAGTAAGTTTTCATACAATGCCAAGTGTGCTGATGGCTTGAGTTGGAAACATGATCATGCTCATGTTTCATATCTGTTACAATAGAATACTTAAGAAAAGTTGCAAATTTGATATTTTTCCCCCAAAATTGTCAATCCAGGTTTAGTTAAAAATGTTGTTTTCATGCCATTAGTCACGGTCTCAGTTTCAGACTTGATCACAGTAGCTGCTGGAAATGAAGGTGTCACCATCCTCGGTGAGTCAGATGAGGCGAGAGCACAAAGACTTTCCCCTTTGTCTGCTCACAAAGACAGGACTGGCTGCGGCTGAGCTCGTCTAGTCAAGTCAGTTTTATTTATGTAGCCCAACATCACAAGCACATTTTGCCTTGAAGGGCTTTACAGTCTGTTCAGCAGTCTGACACCCTCTATCCTTAGACCCTCACACTGAGTGAGGAAAAACTCCACAAAAACCCTTTGTAAAGAGGAAAAAAAACCTTTAGGAAGAAACACAGAGGGGGGATACCTCTGTCAGTTTTTCTTCAAAAATTGATAACATTAACGATAAGTTTCATCATCTCTGTTATCTTCATCATCTCATCCACTTTCCCCAACGCCACTGGAGTCTGACTGTCTGTTAGGTCAATCCATCATCGTCAGTGACACCAAATTTAGTTTTAAAGGCTGACTTTATGTGGAATTAGCTAGTTTTAGTCTGTGGTGTTTTTGGCATTCAAGGGATAGTTCCATTTTTTTGGAAGCTTGGCTGTATCTAGTTGAGGCATTAGAGTTTCACTGATTGATTCATGATTATAAGGAATCCACGATTATCCTGATCAGTTATTGATCAATAGTATTGAAATAGTTGTAGACAAAAAAGTTAAAAACCCCAATAAGTAGCCTATTTGTGGTGCACATATTATCACATGGTGGCAGCAGCAAGCCATGCATTTTACAAGGTTTTTTGAATGCATCTTGAAGCTGCTCCTTTAAGCTCAACACGTTGTGAGCCATGCATTACCTTCACTAGCTCTCATGCGCTGGAGTTAAGAATATAAGATCAATAACAGCATTAACTTTTACTGGAAATGCCCATTCCTACAAACAAATGTTACTAATCATGCAAAAATAACTTCACTAACATTACAAAAGATAATAAAACTAAACCAAAAATTCAATATGAAAAAACAAAAATCTTGTAACATATACAGTATTTGTTGGCATAAAACTTTCATATTGTCCCATGGCAGCAACCTAAATTATTTCCCATATTAAAAATGTTTTATGTATAGTAATTGTGTAACACATAATAACTCAAACAAAAGCTGCTGACGTGTGGGAAAAACAACCATTGCATTGCAAATACCTTACATGACATCTTTCTAACAAGGAGCTCAACTCGGAAGAACCCAGTGTTTGCATTTTTATTTTGCCTTTGGCTGTGGCTCAGGCTGCCCTGGTTCTGCCTCTGCTTCAGTCATTAACAGCTGCACTAATAACCATTGCTGGCAATTGTCAGTGATAAATTTAGAGAGACTGAATCCAAACAGAGCCTGAGTCTCTGAACTGCAACTGCAGTGCAGGAAAACACAAGGACACAGAGCAACAGGTGCTGCTGTGCTGTCAGATGTGTGTGTGTGTGTGTGTGTGTGTGTGTGTGTGTGTAAGGGGAAGTGAATATGTGCGTGTAGCAGTGCGTGTGGGTGTAGTTGCTACCACTTTAAGAGCTTTTCCGGAACTAAAAACAGTGATCTTATCAGGACCAGTGGTCTTCATGGAGACCGAAACCTGGTCCTAACGAGGCAGAACCTCATTTCTGAAGAACTGGTTAAATTTCTGGGTAAGATTAATATTTTCGTTCACGTTACGTGTAGGCTGTCCTTAGCTGTGCAAACCTGTGTGTATGTGTTTGTTTCTGTTTCTGGTGGGCCCAACTTTAATTACAGCTTAATGTCTTCTGCCACACACAAACACATGCATAAACAAACATCCCACCCACAACCAGACATTTGTATGCACAGTTAAACAGTAATTCATCCCCTGAAGCTCTTTATTTTAACTATCTCAGCTAAATGCCAACTACAAAACCTTACCCTAATGCAAACCCTAAATCTTTATTCTGTTTCCCGATTCCATTGGACCATTGGCCAATTGCAACGTCACGTATGGCCACATTCTACTTCCCTCTCTGTGGTTCAGTTTGTAGCTGATCACAAGTGTTGTCACAGGATTTGACTCCTTCCTGACATTCACTACATTTACATGACATTAGAAAAATTAATTATAGTGTTATTTTGATTAAAACTACACTACCGTTCAAAAGTTTGGGGCCACCCAGACAATTTTGTGTTTTCCATGAAAACTCACACATTTATTTATCAAATGACCTGCAAAATGAATAGAAAATATAGTCAAGACATTGACAAGGTTAGATGGAACCCACAAATGTGATGCTCCACATACTCAACTAGCTCAAAGGAAGGTCACTTTTATAGCTTCTCTAAGCAGCTAAACTGTTTTCAGCTGTGCTAACATAATTGCACAAGGGTTTTTTAATCATCCATTAGCCTTCTAATGCAATTAGCAAACACAATGTACCATTAGAACACTGGAGTGATGGTTGCTGGAAATGGGCCTCTATACACCTATGTAGATATTGCATTAAAAACCAGGCGTTTGCAGCTAGAATAGTAATTTACCACATTAACAATGTATAGAGTGTATTTCTGATTAGTTTAATGTTATCTTCATTGAAAAACAGTGCTTTTCTTTCAAAAATAAGGAAATTTCTCAGTGACCCCAAACTTTTGAACAGTAGTGTACAGTAGTGTTTAAATTACATGGAAACATCTTATAAGTCTGACTGAAATTGTATTAAATAGAATTTTGTAAAGTCAGACTAACAAACCCAGTTAATGCGATTTGGAATCAAATTACTATTGCATGTATATCAGGCAAACTTGAGTTTGGACGTCACCACTATGGATGCCACCACTCACCAAGAAATGGTGTTAGGTTTTACACACCTGGTACCTTTAAAGAGAAACTTTTCCCAAGTGCAACACACTGGTTTGGTTTCACAGGTTGCTCTACACACAAAACATTTTACCTTGGCTGTAGCAGAATAAGGAGGCTGAGTCTCCATGACAACAGACATAGAGTTATAATGGAGAGATGCTCCAATCTTAAGTTTCTCAAACGGTCACATGATGCCCCTTTTTTTTAAAAAAAAGAAACTGTGAAAATCAATGGGGGAAACTAAATTGCAAAGATATTTGCCAATGTGTAATTTTGCTGATGTGAAATTAATCTGTATAATTTCACAGCTTATCGAGTTAGCATCACTGGACAATATGGTGGAAACATATCAGGTGATGCCGCAGGCTTCTTTACTGCTTACAAACTTCTTCACGGACAAAAACAAGGAGGCGACCAAAAAAAGGGATATGACCAATGTACTGCTCTAGTAGAAAACTGGGTCTGTCTCGGGTGAGTCTCTGGCCTGGCCTTCTGCTGCTGCTGGGGGGTAGAATTACAAGGTTTTCTGCTCAGTCACAGAGTTGGGTGGGGTTAGGGGGCTGTTTCATTGTGTGAAAACAGAAAAGTGGCTGTATGCACACACACTGTGTGTTGTAATATTGGTGGTGACAGGAAATGCAGGGACACAACACTGTTGGTTGTGCATTTGTGTTGGTTAAAAGACACACACACACACACACACACACACACACTGACCAGTAGCTGTGAGTCTGTTTTGCTGCTGTTATCTTACTGCACCTCTTTGCCTGATATGTTGAACACCAACCGTTGCAATAATTATCTTCACTGGCTTAAAACCTCAGCTGCAGACAGAACCGGGTCATCTGAGGTCCGTCTGCTCTCAGACAAGCCTCGTCACAAGGTGATGGTGGTTGCAGTGCATGTACGTTTGGTGCAGACATCCAACAGCCTACTGGCATTTAAACACTGCAGAGTAACAGTTAATGCAGGATGTGACGTCCATACAGACGAGGTCAGAAAAAGCCGATCAATAATTAAATAGCTTGCGGGGATATGGGAGTTGCTGTTCTACTGCTGCCTTGTTTCATTCGTTTTTGTCATGAAGGTAAATCGGAAGGATTTTGAATACCAAATTGCACAGTATGGCTCGACTCTGCTCATTTTTTTTTTTTTTTTGACTTTTCCACAAGGGATAGCACCTGGTACCTTGTAATTTTTTTTCAGTGCCTGCTGTGGCGAGGTTCCAAGCGAACTGAGGCAATACTAAATGTGATGATGCTGAACATTAGACCGGTTATAAAAATGTAAAAATCCTGAAAACATGCGTTAATCTCCAACATTTAACAAGGAAATTTCTAAAATCTCTGGTGTATTTAGCAACAGCACTGGCAAAAGCTGGCGATCGTGAGCCACATCACAACCCGTTGAGCTGAATTTTAGTTCAGTGACTGTGTCAGATAGTCTGGAGTCTGCAGACTGTCATGCAGGAAGTACTGAGCTAAACTTTTGAATGAACTGATTCTAATAATTCAGTACATCAAAAATAACTGCTTTGCTCGTCAGTTATTTGTATTGCTGTGTCATGCATTAAACAGCGTCACGGCAGTTTCGTGCGGTCATGCTATGACGACGATGCCCGGGTCTCGGAGGTATTATAGTATAACGATAACTGATAACGATAAACCGCGTCGAGCTGAGTTGAGCCATGCTAGAACTGTGTAGTGGAAAAGCGCCAGTATATCTTCCAAGTCCATCCACTCATTGCAATTCCGTTGAAACAGCTGGAAACCTCAACCATGAACTTTCAACATAATTGATGCATATACAGTATTTCCAGGTTTGGCTTTTGTTAAGCAGATATATCATACTATGTTATGGACTTTTCTATTTAGAATTAATAAAAAGTCATCTGTCATAGTCATCTCCTATAACGTTTTTGGCTGAGATAAAGTTTCAAAATATGCTAATATGTTGGCAAACACTGGAGCTGCTTTTATACCAAGTGGTACAGTGAAGCTCAGTTCATCACATTAAGAGTTGGAACGGTAAACTCTCATCTGGCTTGCATTTCCAGTAAATTTACTGAAGAAAAAGAACATGACTGAGTAAACACTGGTGTGTGCTGACACTACTTTTTAAAAAAGAAACACAAATGCGGACTCTTCTCTCTTCCATAATTCATGTTTTTTTTTTTTTTTAAACTTTTTTTCCATTCAATTCCTCAACCTCCACCATGTATGTGCTGGGTTATGCTGTGTTCCATTTACATTGGAATTCGGAACTTGAAGCTGGGAGTGTCCAGAGAGAAGTCGATAAACCCATGGACGTAAACGTATCCCGGGAAGACATTGTTAGCAATAACAATGTCGATAACAACAAACAGCATAGCATTTGACAAAAATTGAGCAGTACTTTGTGTAGAACTGATTTATTGTGAAACAAATGAGACTAGTAACAGTAAAAAAGTATCAGTGTAGCAGAGCACCAGCCATCTTGGAATGGGTGTCGGGGTTGGTAAGGTTGCCACGACTTAGAAATTTGAGTTTGGGAACCTTGGAAATTACGAGTTCCGACTACAAATGGAATGCACCATTACTTGCAAGGTACTGACACAGAAGGGTCACCAGAAAAAGTAGGATGGTCCAGATCCTTCACAAGTCTTGACAATTGGTAGAAATGGCGTTTAATGATACCATTGTCACAAACAGCTGCCAGTGCCCTGCTTGAGCAACGTCCTAGTATGTTTTAATGAGCATGCCACTGTAGATTAAAGTAAACAAATTCCATGAGTACCTCCTCTTCCACTGCCTCACGTTAAACAGCGAGCAGTGCACCGTGATTGTGATACTGTCCGGGTCATACAACTCTAAGGGGCACCGTCCAACCATCCATTGTCCTAAAACAAGCAGAATGTTCCCATTTTCCTGCCGCAAGCACCTCCTACCAACATTTTCACTTTGAACCTTGATGTGAATGAATGCATTGATGTGAGTTATGACCAGTGCGCCGAGTCCCACTGTTTATGTATGAGGTTCCGAGTATGAACACAAAGAGCTGAATTGGTGCTGTGGTGAAAGGACAATGAAGTGCTGGAAGAAAGGGTAGCTTTATCCTTATTATCTGAGTTAGCCTTTGACTGTTTAATTAAGAGATTTGTGTGTCACACTGTCCTGCCTCGTGTCTCGGCAAAAGACACTGAACTTTTTGTCTGCAGTGGATTTCGTTTACACAAGGAATTCAAGTACACCACTAGCCCCTAACATCTCAACAGTTTTGGAACATTTCAATGGGACTCGCAACGTCGTAAACTCGTTTTTACAGCACGGGAACTTCGGATAACCTCAGATAACTCCTGTTTCTAGGCAAGGGCAGTGCAAGTTATTGGAAGGTATCACTAACATAGTGCAAGGGATGAAGACATATGGAAAAAGTAGTCCCTCTGGAAAGTTTTCCTGACTCAAAGTGAACAATTCTGAAATAAAATTACAATTATATTAACTTACTATTGCAGAAGAATTTAACTCTGGGCTCTATTTTTTAAAGCTACCCTGTGCAACGTTTAATGTTATTATTCTGTTTCTGTCTGGTCTTCACTAATGGAAACAATAGAATAACATTTGTTTGCTGTATCCATCTGAAAATGGACTCTGCCAAGCAATACTATCAGACCTGAGTGAGGGAGACCAATTGTCCCATCAAACCCAACTCGCACAACAAAGCTTTTGAGCAATAAAATATACTTTTTGATACTTCTTGTGTGTTTTTTTGTTTTCAGTCATACTCCAACATGTTTGTGGCCGTCACACATTACTAGCACAATGTTGCTGTTGTCTCTGTCTGTCTTGGCGTAAAAAGAATCACTTCCTGTGTGCAGCATGGAAATGTCACCGGGAGACATGAGATTCTAAACACTGCTAAACCGAGAAACACAGAGTTAGTTGTCTGGAGCTAATAGACTTAATCAGAATTGTGTCAACTCATTTGACAATGGTTTGAATGTAAAAGTCATTTGTTTTGAGTTTAAAGTTACTCACTGTAGTTGTAACAATGTTTTAACAATGTAGCAAAGACATTGAAGGGGGTTGTTCATAGTGATTCACCTTTTAAATACAGTAAACATGATCCCATTTGAAGGCACTGTTCATATAGTTTCTGACCAATCCTATCTCACACCTCTCTCAGGAAACATGGCGGACCGGTCTGGTACGGTATTGGTATGACCTTGGCATGACCTCGAACGTGTTTTTCATGGGTTATAGATTGCTGTGCATCATCACCAAAACTCCATGTGTCAGGAGTCTCTGAAAAATCTGGGACCAGGCTATAGTTGCAGTTTTTTTCTTTCCCGTGACTTTGCAGGGAAAAGTTTGGGATGGAGGTTTCCAGAGTTTGATTTTACTATTGAACCTGTTGTGTGTAAACACAGTTTTATGCAGGAAACCTGCATGGACCTGCAGCCTCAGTGTCTGACAAACCTTCTCAGATCTGTGGAAGTCACTGAAGGAGTGGCAGCATTACTGTATCTTTTTTCCACCATCTTGAATTTTCAGAAATGAAAATAATTCAAGATATTTAGCGACTGCAGCGCATTTATCATAATCACTAAATTTAAATCACATTTTATTGGATTGTTTTCTGGTAAACAATTACTTTTGTGGATGCATATCAGTCTTAATCAATTCTAAACAAGAATCAGTAAAAGTTTGCATACTAGTTTGCTGTGATAAATAGTAACAACTGGTGCTAGCATGATTGGAGACAATCTTCCACCACTCAGACTTACAGTATATTACTACCCTGATGTGACTCACTAAGCTTCAATGTGTGTCTTATTACCCTAAATACAATGAGCTGTTCACTTCCCAGCAGAGCTGAGGGGGGGAGCCTGGAGGAAAAGATGGACGGATGACATCATGTTTCTGTTGTGTTTGTAAAGTGAATGTATTTAACCAAAGGAGAGGATGAGTCAAAAGAGGGAGTGAAAGAGGTGATGGCTTGTCACATTTGGATTTGATGATTTCATGCATATGTGTCTCCATTTGTGACCTGATAAGCGAACAAAACCAACAGCAAACAACATTTCTTTGGACAAAAGGATTGAAAAAGGGGTTTGTTGTTTTGTGATTGGTATATTAGTTCTCTTGGCTGTGGCTCTGTCCATTCATCCATCTATCCATCCATCTATCAGGACATGTTTTTTTTTCATCACTTTATGCAAAAACACCAATCACTGTTACTTTCTACGCACTTGAAATGGCATGTTGATATTTCCTAATGCAGCAGTAAATGAAATAGGTCATGGGTATGGGTGTAAAAGATCACTGAGGTAAGATGGAGCAAGACTATTTAAGGCTTTGTAAGGAAAAGCAAACATTGTAGTCTTATTCAAAATATTATAGAAAGGAAAATATAACATGTATAGACTAATAATAATAATATATTTTAGGCCAGTTTCATACTGGCTGCATGTGCCGTGCCTCACAACATGATCTGCTGCTTCTTGTGCGTGTTTGCTTTTCACACCGGCTGTACGGGTTCTGTGCAATTTCCGTTACGTTTTACATAGAGTTTGCCTTTGAAAATCATAAAAAGCACTTTTAAATATTCTAAATACTCCTCTGTACCAAGACTCTTCAGTATGAAGTCTTACATCCAGATGTAATGCACATGTTGCACAATAAAATTGTGGAAAAAGAAGAAAATTAAATGGAAGTGAATCGAGTGCTCTATCAGAAAAGGTCAAATTTAGAAAGGAAATTAATTGAACAAAAAAAAATTAACTTATAAAATAGCCCGTCTTTAAAACTAAGTTGGCCCTTGATGAACAGTGCTGAAAAAAAGTGTTTCACTGTATTAGTGCTGCAAACAAAGATTGATTTCCTTGTTATTTGGAGCAAAGACACCAGAAAATATTTACATTTAAGGAGCTGAAAATTCAGAAAACTTTAGTTACATAACATATAACCGCCGACCACAGTGCTACTAAGTCACACAGACGGTATGTCATTGACTTTACATGGCTACTCAGAACTCCATTGTGGTGCATGAATAAAACTGTTCTGTATACAGTATATTTTACACACACTGATAGTAGTCCTGACTGTTTCACTCTCCTCTCCACTCAGCTCTTATGTACAGTGGTGGTTGACATCTCAGCCCGGGTTTTGACCACAAAGAGCCCAGCTGACCGTCTGGTTCTGTCTCCCCGCCACTACCAGCACACTGACCCCAGCTCAGGCATCCAGCTGGTCTGCGACAAGTGCCCGGCGGGCACCTACGTGTCCTCCCATTGCACCCCCACAGCTGTGAGGGAGTGCAGCCCGTGTCCCAAAGGCACCTTCACACGCGGTGAGAATGGTGTCCAGCAATGTCACCACTGTCGGCCTCCGTGTCCCGCGGGCTTCATCGAGAAAACCAGCTGCACGGCCGCTCAGGACCGCGTCTGCACTTGTCCACCCAACAGCTTCTTGTCGGCGGACGGCACACAGTGTAAGCCTCACTCGATGTGTCCTGCAGGGACGAGGGTGAAAAAGCGGGGCAGTGCCACAGCGGATGTGATCTGCAAACCGTGCAACAAGGGGACGTTTTCTGATGTGAGCTCGACTGCGGTCAAGTGCCGAACCCACACGGACTGTCAAGCCCGGGGACTGGTGCTGCTCACACCAGGGACTAAAGAGACAGACAACGTCTGTGGACCGTCGAATACAACCTTTCCCTCTTCCTCTTCATCTTCGTCTACAAACGTTCTTCTAGGGCCTGCCCAGGATGGGCTTGACCAGGAACCCCAAGCCTATTCATCTTCTCCACCCTTGTCACTGAATGGACCTGCACATGAAGGTGAGAGCAGGAAAAGTATGTCCCATTTCCTTTAAGTGATGGTTCATGTTTCTTGAAGCAGGACCAAAGGCTTTACCTAATAAATTGTATAGAACCCTAAATTCTTATATTTTAAGAATTTTTCTCAATTAGAGAAAATTAGAGAGCCTTCTTTTTTTTTTTTTTTTACAGCAACCTGAAGTTTGTGTTGCTTTGTAAACAGCTCCCTCTCCTGCACCAAAGTCCATCAAAAAAAAATCAGCAATTTCACATCAACGTTTATCCTCTCCTACCTCCATCAGTAAGTCACAGTGAGTTGTTTGGTGAGTTTGGTGTTTGAAATCCTTCATTTGGATTTACATAAGTGACGCAAACTGACCAAACAAGGCAGCAGTAGACCAGCAGCTCCTGTGTCCCTGCAAGTTAAAAAGGCCACTTTATTTGATTAACTTTGGTGCAGGGGAGTAACCGGTTTACTAAGTGACATAAACCTTGTTTGGACTAGTAGAAAATGGGTTCAATTAAGCTAAAATGCATTAGCCAAAGTGTGGCTCTTCTCTTCCTGTTTATTTCAAATTCAGCACCTCAACATTTTTGTATACATGTTGGTTACATGGGAAAATATAGGGCTGACAATGCAGGAGCCACATCATGAGTATGGACTATAGTGTATGTCCTTAGACTTTGTGGCCAAGGTTGTTGAAACACTACATTAATGACACACAATTTCCCTGTGGGAATACACAAAATGAGGGGCGTCTGTTGGCATGGAGATGAAGTGGTGGCAGCTCCCTATCTCAGGAATGCTATTAGTCAGGAGGAGTTATGGGTAATTTTCCTGTGCAGCTCCTGTTCCACCTCTCCTTACTTCTTTTACAACATGTAGTTCAGTGAATGTGAGGAATATCCCCTCTCTCCCTTGCCTTCATGCTGTCTGCCCCTTTCCCTCGCTTATCACCTCTCTGTCTCAGTCTTTCTGCCGCTCATTTCTCAGAATCAACAATTCAGTGGGCCCACCTCCTCTCTCTGACACCTATAATACTGTCATGGCTGTTTGTGCTGGTGGGCGATCGATGGCTTCCCAGACAGTCAATTTAACCATGTCTGTGGAGCAGGAGGGAAAGTGGGTGAACGGCAGGGGTGTTACATAGCTAAAGTTGCTATTTTTCACCTGGCTGTAACAAGTGGGGAGGAAAGGGAGCAGAGGAAAAAAGTGGTGTATCACTTTTTTGAAATGCAAATTTAATGTGGACTCGGTAAAACTGTAGACATTCATAATAATATGTTGAGAGGCTCCATTACCCCAAATGTGTTTCTGTGTAATCATTTTATATTCCATATTTTATATGCCAAATGAAAATCATGCCACTTGAATTTAAGTAAGAAAAGTGAGAATTAGTGACAAGGTGAGACTGACAACTGACTTCCCAGACATGTCATGCAACTATAATGGCCTTTGCACACCAAAAAAAAGGACATAAGCACTCTTTTACAACTCATGCCACTCTCTCCATCAGTTCCTCTTTCTTCATTGCATTGTTTTCATGCGGGCATTACGGGGTGGGAATCACAGGGTATCTCACGATACATTACGATACGCGATACATGGCACGCGATACCAATGATATCATGATACAACGATTCTGCGATAATCAATATATTGCAAGACACTCATATAGCGATACATCACGATATCTGACTAACTGAAGAAAATAAAACGTCCATGAAAAGGTGAAAGTGCAGGGTTTCTCTTTTTAAAGTCTGTGTATTGAACATGGATGGGACATCTCTTAACCTAGCTTTCTCCACCATTATCCCATTTGATTTGAGCATTCATTTGAACATGAGCCACAGAGAGGAGACATGAAGGAGCGATGCCCGGCGAGTGAAACTGGCAGGGACTGTTTAGTTATGATTGCCTTAATTTATTATTTAAAATATTGATATTTGCCCTGACGTATTGATTATCAAATTGCAAGAGGAAGAACGGCAATAAATCACCAAATCAATATTTTGACCCACCCCTAGTGGGCATACGTACTGTAGCTGTTCTTCATTTGCATTCTAAGCTTCAGTTTCAAAATCCAAATCCATTTGAGCTGTTTTAGAAATAAGTTGGCAGCCTCCATAGAAAAAGACTGTTACAGTAGGTACATAACAGTGAAAAACTTCCTGTAAAGCTGTAAAAGACAAATTATTTTAATGTAATCTATTTCTGCCAATGAACCCTTCTAAATATTACACACTGGTCCTGTTTTCTCCCTCCACTCCCAGGGTGAGATGCACCTGTCAAGAATGGCTAATTACAGGTTTGCATCAAGCCAGAAAAATGTTAATCATCGTGTTAGTCCAACTAAAACCAGACGCTTGAAATATGTCAGACTGAGCAACATAAAGTTGGAGTAACTTACCGTGATACTGCGAATGAGACATTTAACTCTGCCAACTCAAAAGAATGAATTATTTTCAAGTGTACTGATGGAAGGAAGACTTGGAATGGGGCTCTACATGCTAATCAGTACCTTACCAGGTTTATATAGATAGGTATATTTATATTAAGGTATATTTAGATAGAGACTTTAATTTGATGATTAGACCAGCATTTGTGCTCCTGTCTGCTGATAAAAGGTTAAGCAGTAATTAACGCACATCCCATGGGAAATCCCCCCCCCCAAACCTGCAGTATTTCTGTAATAGTAGACCATTTATGTTGTTATTAATGTCATACAAGAATCAAGGGATGCATCAAGCTTGTGGAGCTTGTGTCACGTAGAAGTGGAGACTGAGCACACTTGTTCTTAATGTCCACTTGATCTCCTGTGGATGAAAGCTATGGAAATTAAACTTTTTAATGTCCGTACTTGGATTTAGCATGTGTTTTGGTGGATTATGTGACAAGTGGACAGCTCTGTGTGTGATATAAATGCGGCCACGATGCAATGAGGTCAGATTTAATTTGTTTAAACCCCATTTATTGGGGATCTGGGCCACATGTGACCACATTCTTTTACCAGTGTGTGCACAAATGTGTCTTGGTCACTATATATTTATGTCATGATTCTTAAAACAATAGAAAATGGTTAAAAGTCTGTGACTTATGTGACTGTGACTGATTCCGGGGTAGAAAACTGCAGATGATGGAGAGCAGACGGGGGGAGGTAATTCATACTTGTGTTTGTGTGCCATATTGCTCACATGGATTAAATTGTATTCCCTTCCCTGGTGCCTTGTATTTTCATTGCAAGGGTTAAGCAGATCTCTTGAGTGAGTGAACTTAATTCCCTGTGTGTGTGTGCCTCTCTCCTCATCCATGTGTACTATCTTGTTTCCTTATTCTCTCTCATCCCTCCACATGCTGCTTGTTCTATCTGTGCTTCCATCGATCCCCCCTGTCTCTTTTTGTCTCAGGCATCTACAGCCAGTCAGCAGCCATTCAACTGAGGGAAAGCCAAGTTGGGGAAAACCACCATGCAGAGGGGCTACATCTAAGCCGTCCTGGCACTCCCATCCCACCCAACCACGATCCCCCAAGGACTCAACTGTCCCCAGCTCACAGGCTACCAATGGACAGTGAGCAACAACGAGGGCAAACCAACTCTGACACCATTCCGGGGCCCAACAGGCAGGAAATGGAGGGTCTGGTGGGAGCGGAGATAGTCAGAGTTGGGACTGGTGTCAGTAGGGTCACTGAGCAGGGGAGTGGAGGTGGCGGAGCTGGTGTGTCCACTTACTACAGGCCCACTCGCAGGGGGTCCCCGAAGCCAAGTAGTCAGAATCACTTTGACATTAACGAACACCTGCCCTGGATGATTGTGCTTCTGCTCCTGCTGGTTTTGATTGTAATTGTGGTTTGTAGCGTCAAGCGGAGCTCTCGGGTGCTGAAGAAGGGCCCAGTGCAGGATCCTTGCAGCATCATGGAAAAGGCCATTCAGAAGAAACCAGCTGCACCTCCTGCACAGGTCAAAGAGAAGTGGATTTACTATTCTAATGGACAAGGTGAGTCTGCTTTCCCTTTTATTTATTTTTTTTAAAAATTGGTCCTAATTACAAATTGAAAGGAAAAAATAGCCTGCAATGTTTCGTAAATGTTTGGTCCACATGCCTCCAAATCATCTTTAAATCTCTGTCTCATGTGTTTTTAAGTCTTTTAAAACCCTCCTGTGCAATGACATTATTGGATAAAAAGGAAACACAAATTGCCTTGAATCCTCCATTGTTGTCCAGCGTTGACTCTCTGCTGACTGACTCGACCTTTTAGGTTGTGGGCCACTGTACTAGGTACCCCAAGAGAAGGGTGTCAGTGAATCAGTTACTTGGTAACCTCCAAAACTTTTGACAGTTGCACTTAATTGAGTAACAAAAGTAGGATAGAAGTTGCACTTAGTGTGAATGGAGGTCTATGAGAACATCTGCCTACTAGGCTGGTTTCCTCAATAGAATATGCATTTTGTAAAGGATGTTCCCCTTTAGCCACAAAATGGTGTGTGGGCTCTGCAAGTTCCTCCGACGTGCACATGGGTTCCCTCTGGGTACTCCGGCTTCATCTCACAGTCCAAAATACATGCAGGGAATTTGGAATAAGATTAATTTGACACTCTAAATAGACCACTCGTATTGTCATCTCTGTATGCTGACCCTGCAATGGATTGGTGACCTTTCCGGGATGTACCTTGCCCTACGTCAATTGGGATTGGCTCCAGTACCTCCTCATGTGGAGGATTAAGCAGTAGAAAATGGACGGATGTTCCCATTTAGAGAAAAAGTGAGAACAGATCATGGCACATATTGTCCAATCGGTGGTTGGTTGCAGATGAATTTCCGTTTTTCAAAAAGTGACGTGGTGCTAGTCAAGTTTTTAGGCTTTAGGCTTCAAAACAGGGCTTTGTTTTACAACTGGAAAGCTACATCTGTTTGTTATGTATCATGTAATGTAGGCTGCAAAGGTAAACCAAACTGTACCACTGGGTGAAAATGCACCTTTAGTTAAATACTGACTGGATGTTTCATTCTTATGGAACGGCATGCATTAACAGAACCCTCTGTTCATCTGATCGCAGCACTGTTGGGTTCTGGTCCAGTCAATTCTGCCCCCCAGCACATGCTGTGGAGGGCAGCTGTTACACAATCAAGGGCATGACCCTGTTGTAAACCCACCCTGCTGTCACTATCCACACCCAACACGCTCTCACTTCTCCAGTTTCATCTCACCGTCTCCTCCCTTCCCTCTGCTCTCTTGTTTACCTCCATCGTCTCACGCTCTTTCTTTATCACCCCCTTCATTTCTTTCATTTCCTAATCTTCACTTTCATGCACTTTTCTGCCTTGTTTCTCTACCTCTCTTATAGAAATCCTCTCTTAAAGAAGTCACTTTATTCTTTTATTTTCTTATTCCTCTGATTGTGAGCTCTGTTTAATTTTTACTACTGCTACCCCCCTGTAGATTCTCTGTCTGAGTGTGTTGACACTGCAGCTTTCAACAAGTAGAGAACATTTTCTTTTCCCCACAGCTGAGCTCTCAATTTCACAGTGAAAACGATAGAAGGAGTCCAAACTCCGGGGACACCTCCTGTCAGACTCTCTACTTTGAAACTGTGTTTGTTTGCATGTATATGTGTGTGAGTGTAAGTGTGTGTGTGCTTTGATAACCACTACCCACTACTCTCTCTCTCTCTCTCTCTCTCTCTCTGCTCCCTCAGTGACTTGCCACAGTAAACTGGAATGATCTGGTTTCAGCTGCACCAGGGTTGCTGCTCGGTTGGCAAAGCACATTAGTGGGTCAATCGGGCACCAAACAGATAGTATCTAGAGAGAATCAAGTGAGGAGAGAGACAGAGTGTATTCCTAACCTAAAATAAGCTTTCCATATACAGTTCTAGCCACACGGTTGGTGAAGTGGTTAACGCTCTTGCCTTTGCACCAAGAAGACCCAGTCGGAACAAGGGCCTTTCTGCATAGCGTTTTCAGGTTCTCCCTGTATGTCCGTTGGTTTTCTCCAGGTTCTCTGGCTTCCTCCCACAGTCCAAAAACGTGTAGATTTGGGGATTAGACCAATTGAACATGGGTGTGAATGTAGATGGTTGTTTGTCTCTATGTGGCCTTGTGATGGATTGGTGACCTGTCCAGGGTAGACCCCGCCTCTCACCGTATGTCAGCTGTGATTGGGCACCAGCGCCCTCCGCAGCCCTCATGTGGAGGATAAAGCGGTAGAAGATGAGTGAGTGAGTTCTAGCACTACTCGGCTCTACTCGACTTGACTCTACTCAGTTTGGGTATCAGGCATGTTGTTTTGGAAATGGAAAAACATGGAAAAAGTTTCTAAATCATTGGTGTCTTTAACAATAAAGTGTCTTTTTTTTAAATGCTGTAAGGGGTGCAAAGACCCCCAACATTATTGACAGAAATCAATAACAATACTAGTAGCTGACAATTTTAATGTTTTTTTTTTTGTCGGTTATGTCATCAAACATGTTTTTCATGCTGCAGCAACGCCATTTTGTATAGAGTGAGTCACCTCTATTTCCACCAATCTCTAAGCTAACAGCTGAGTCAGCAGATTTGTTTTGCTACTTTGCTATATATGGTATAGAACCAGAAAAGACTTCCATGTGCCACTTTTCGGCTGCTTTGATGACTCGATTGTTTGCGCAGGAGGGACTCACACTGCCCTCTGCAGGACAACTTGGTAGTTACTTCAGTCTTCTCGGCCACTGACACACATAATTCTGCTGCTGCGACTACAGATATCTACTACAAAAGTAACAAGATAAAACTAGATGTGTGAGTGTTTTCCCAATTGGGTGAGCAATTCTCTGCACATGTGTATGCATTTACATGGAGATGTACATATGCACATGCAATCCAAAGAGCCATTTTACACTGCTATTTAATCTCTGGAACATAAAACAAAACAGCTTCTTAATCCTTCCAAGGTGCACGGCTGGCTCCCCCTGAAGGTTGTAATCCCCCTTTACTAGGGGCAATAAAGCGGGCGAAAAAGGGAAATGTCAAAAGAACAGATCACACACATACAGTACTTGGCATTTCCAAAGCTGGCCAGGAAGTAGTGAAAACTGCTACTCCTTCACAGCAGGACTAAATAGGGCCACAGGCCAGATTTTTATTGCACAGGTTCTGAAATACTTATTTATCTGTAACAAGGACGCAGCAGTCAAATTAAATGGAATCACAACAATGTTTCATAAAGGTTAGCTTGAGGCTACAATAACCTGACCGACCTGTTCTGGCCACCTTTGTCCTCAAGGGCAAACCCGAGCCTTGACGGACCATGCAACATTTCACCCTGTAAAAATCCTTTAATATACAAAAAGGCTGGATGATCCAGGGAATCCAATGAGACAGTAACAGATCCAAGAGTTTGGGCTCATCTGGAAACCTATGTTTGCTTCGCTTTGTAAACTGCTCACTCCTGTTCCCAAAGTCTATAAAGGAAATCGGCTATTTTGCATCATGACAAACTGGACTTACCTTCACCAATAAGTTCATATGTGTTATTTTGTGACTTTAGTGATTGAAATCTTGATAAGATACATTTAAATGACATGACCCTACCAAGGACTGCAGCAATAGCTCAATCCTATGACCACATGAACTTTAAAAACATTGATTTCCTCTATGGACTTTGGTTCAGGAGAGTCACTGGTTTATAACCCTTATTCTTCCAGTTGAAAAATGCTGGTTAATGGCGAGATAAATTATTGTTAAATTATATTAGGCTAAAGCTGGCATAGGTTTATTAGGTGAACATTCTTTTAAGTGGTTATGTTTTCACTGAGTGTGCCTCCATATCTCAGGCTGGATCTTAGTACAGGGGGCACACAATAAGTATGTGTCAGTGCCTAAAAAAACACATTATAAAAACTGAACTGTCACTTAAAAGAAACAAAAAGGAATGGTGAAAGGAAGAACTACTATACTGCTTATCATTTAAGCTGATATTTAGAGGTGGGGTACATCCTGGACAAATTACCAGTCTATCACAAGACAGAAACTAAGAGATAAACACTTATGTCAAAGTCACAAATTAGTTTTTGCTGAACCTTGCTGAAAATATTCAGAAATAATGTAGAATTCATGAAGTCTGCAGTTCATGGTCCTACACATGGTTAAGCAACATTAGAGTCCCAGAAGAGCACATCAGATAGAGGAGGGGTGTGTCACAGTCATATTATTTACAACATATAGTATTTGTGAGATGCAAATAGCGGAGAAAAACATGAAGGAAAGCAACATTCTACCTGCCCACAATCCTCTCTCTCGTTAAACATCCACAACGCTAATAACGGCAAGCTCCACATCCAAGCCCAGCAGGGAGCCACGTGTTAGAATATACTGCACTGTGCAGTGCCAGGGTGGGCCGGGGTAGCCTGCTCCCAATTCAGCCTGGAATTGATTGTGGAGGACCAGAGCTTGGGGGGGCATTGTTGCCTGGTTGCAAGCATACAGCTCTTGTTGTGATCTCGCACACGTTTCATCAATTTAACGTTGTGTGTTTTCAGAACAAACCCAAGAGCACTATGCAAAAAACAGAAAGGTATTTGCAAAGATGCTGACGCACACAGCACCCTGCTTCACCGCATGTTACACACAATAACAGGATTCAGAGGGTTTTTATCCCTTTGCCATTTTATTTTACTACTAAAGGTGTAATTTATACAGGACATATTTTTCATCAATAAATGGCAAAGGTGAAAAGTAAATTTTGTATATACTAACATATACGGTATATCCCCATTCACACATTAATATACAACCATTCACATACTGTAGGTTAGACATAAAATGCTGAAAAGTAAAAGCAGGGACTTCTTTTAATTGACTGACAATGAGGTGTAGTAGGAACTGAAAGCATGCGTGACAAGTTTTTATATTCAGCTTTGATTGATTGATTGATTGATTGATTGATTGATTAAAGAACCAAGCCTTAAAATGTGGGCAAGAACATGCTTTGCAAAGATCTGTGCTTTCTGCCTGTTCAGACCAAAACCCCAGCGTTTTTAAAATATAATGAAGGTCTGCATTGTAGAAGCATAACTACTAGTGAAGATAGTAGTAGTAGTAATTATAGTGTTGTGTGGTGGCAATTGCTAAAATGTAGTAGTATGGATGCAGCACTAGTCTACATTTGGTGTCCTGAAGGAAAATACTCCACATGTATCCAATGTTGATTCCATTTTGTTCAGTGGGTTCCTAGTTCTTCATGTTATACTTGATCAACAGTCTGATCTATCATTATTATTTTTGTACTGGGAGACAGTTCCAAGGAATCACTATGCATCATGCCATACCTGGTCTGCAGCTTTTACTGCTCCTTCCTCATTACTCGCTGACTATGCTTTGCAATCACAACAGCAAATTCCTGCATCGTTCTATAGTCACTGGGACAGCAAAGACAAAAATAGTTGAGAAACTGTAACTAGCAAATCTTTTGCCAATTTTCCACTGCCAGTATTTATTGGTCTGATGTTACACATAGCTCTTGCCACAAGTTTTGTTTTTCACAAATCCTAGAGGAACCTCAGACAGTTGATTCTTGTCCCAGAGTTTGGTTTAAACATGAAAGACATTACCATAATGAGTGTAGGACTGGACGTGACACTACCTTATTACTTTCAATAACAGTAAGTGTGAAGAAAAACTGTGTTATTATGTGCTATAATACATGCTAAGATGACACTGACAAGTTTGTCCCTCTCAGGCAGCCGCGTAATAGTTTTCTATAAATACTGGCAACAAACAGCAAAGAGCGGCTGGTTGACAGCATATGCAAGCAGACACACTGACTCAGCATAAGATGTATAGTATATGGGTCATTTAAATGTGGTTGGATACCAGTGGCAGTGAAGTGTGCAGAGCTGGGGATTTCGCTTCTGTCTCTCTGCGTTACAGTGAATGAGAGTCGACAGGCTCTCGGCCAAGAAGGCAGGCACGCGAGGTCATGGATCCCTCAAGGATTCAGTTAAGTTTATTAGTATCAAGCAACGGTAGTGGTGGGGAAGTGAGTGCTCGTGTTTGTTAGTCTGCACCTTTGAGTTTTAATCAATTTTGGAGTTGGGGGGACATTTAAGGTCAAACCAAGCTGGTTTCTGACTTACACAAAGAGTCATGTCAGAAGCAGGGTTTGGTTGTGGATTAAGGTTAAGTTTATTATTATTGCAAAAAATATATGTTTTAGTTATTTTAGGTTTAAGGCTTGAGATGAAGGTTCAGATTTAAGTCAAGTCACCATTCCATTCCATTACCATTAGGGTAAAAAAAAAGTAGGCTGCATGTATGTAGTGTATTTAGTTGTCAGTATGTCTTTGTAAGCATGTGTGCAGGCTTCACGTGCCTATTTATTTTTCCCTCTGGGCTTATGCGTGCTGACATTTCTGTGAGTTTAAATGTCATGTGTGTTGTGAGTGAAGTCAGGAATGTCTACCACTGGCTTTAGTGCATTTAATCTCTCTCATCCAGTCTTTCTGAATCCTCCTGGATTTATGCACTTTGCATAAATCTACCATTGCTACACCCATCATAAACTAGGTTGAGATCTACGACAGGATATGCATTAATATGGGTGTCAATGAAGAAGACAAAAATGAATCTAAGAAGGAGTAGACATATGGTGCATTCCATTTACATCAAAGAGCGGAAGTCAGAGCGGAACTGGGACTGATATCATTGTTTGAAATATCAGTTGACAACAAAGTTCTGCATTTTCCGACTTGGAAATTCTGACTTTCAATTTTGGTCTCCTCTAATGAAATGTATTAAATTCCACCTTATATCAAGTTTTGTGAATAAACTGATTCAGTTGTTTTGTCTAAAATGTAGAAAATGCTTTACTGTCATAGAGTAGCAAAGAAACCAGAAAATAATATTCACATTAAAGGAGCTTAAGTTACAAAAACTTGCAAAAGCACTCAAAATGATTAATAGATTATCAAAGTAGTTGGCAATAGCTTTAGTAATCCCTAAGATACCCCTTTTTTAGTAGTTTCTAATAAGATGGCAAAAACCTGACTCAGTCCCTTCAGGACCCATCTGCACCCAGCTGGTTGGCCTGGTGTCAGACTGCACTTTTTGAGATTGTATTTGGTGTTGGGTCACATTGGCTGGGCTTACTTTCTTGTCATTGTGCTTTTTATGCTCATTTGGTGGAAAGAGTGATTGTTAATAAAACTGATGAATGTTCGGTCTATGTTGGCGACGTATTGTTTAGTGTAAGGGTATGTTGTTTATAGATATGAACTGTATAGAAGAGTACACTAATAATACTGTAGCATATCCAAATAAAGTGTCCTGTTATAATGTGACCCAAGTTGAGAAAACACACATAACACACACACATAAGCCCAGTTTATGTAAATAGGTTAAGAGTTTCCTCTTGACCCAATTGATTTTGTACATGGACTTCCTAAATACCCCAAAGTCATCAACATCTCTGCTGTATGATTCTGATATTTAAATGTGAATCAACTTTGGGTATTCAGTGTGGAACCAAACAAGGGTACCACTGTATTAGTGCTTGACCATCAGATGAGTCAGCATTTCTGTTCTAGTAGAGTCACTGTTGTCAGGGAGGAAGTGGAGCCGAGTGATTCTGAGCAGGCATTAGAATGTGTGAGAACAGCTTGTGAAATATCAGTGTTTGTGGTTCAAGACAAATAATTACAGATTGTACAGGAAAAAGGTTTAGTCCTGAAATGCTTATTGGAAATATTTGCCCCAAAGCCATTCTGTAAGCAGAGAGGGATGTTACATTACATTTGCAAATATGTTTTGACCAGATGTCCACATAGACACAGGATGCTTTACCTGTAACTTTAAACACACTGGTCTTCTGCACTACAGCTACAGACAGTCTCCATACTCAGACATGTTCTGCATAGTAAGGATCCATCCACTATCACATACCATAAACGTGTGCAGTGCAGAAGACTTGCTTATGTTCTGGAATTTCGCTGAAGTTACACTTTCACAAGCATCAGATAAATACCAGCAACAAGTGTTGACACGTCCATTAGTACTGGTGAAATCTTTGCTTTGACTCCTCCCCCATTAAATCCTTGACGTATTTCACCACTTCCTTCACAGCACAGCAGGTGTGTGCCCTCACTTAAAAGAGATTGCCTCAGCTGACCCAGGAGGGTTTGGGTGTTTTGCCCATGTGTTTGTGTGTCATGCTTGACAGCCAGGTTCTTGCTTAAGAGGTCTGGGGGACATGTTGCACTGCATGAACAGCCTGAACTTGTGGGATGCCACAGGTCTTGTGACCAGTTCATGATAAAAGCTTTAGACTATGTGCTACATTCAAAGCAGCAGAGCTTGCCTTGTGATTTCAATAATTCAAGACTGATTGAAATAATGACCCGATCATCATATGCCTGTTCATGAAACATTAAGGGGATCATTTCAACAAGGCTATGGGGTGTTGCAACAGGGCGGGCATAGAAGGCAATTGATTGTCCCTCCCTTTCCCTGAGAACAATATGAGAACCCCAATAATCCACTGTGTGCAGGAAACTGGTTGAACCGTTTTATGAAGAGGGACTAGAGATAGACTGGACTCAACTGTAAAACTCCCCAAGAGTTAGAAAATTCAGTCTTTTAATGTATCAAGACAAAAGCACAAGTCCATAAGTAATGGGAGTTCCTAAAGGTACAAAATAATGGTCATGCAAAGGCATGCTTGGGAACAATCAGGTAAACAAATATTTGAAATAGGAAAATATAAAAGTTTTTCATCTAACTATATTGTTTATACCCCTAATATAACATTTTTTTGACCAAGTAAAATGTATAACTGTATTATCGTGAATGGAAATGATATGGCACAGCCCTAATGTAATCAGTCACATCATTCCAAAAACACAGTCAATGACCTCCATGTAGACATTCAGGGTAAATGACTGAACAAGAACAATGTTGTCCTTTATGACGCACAGCAATGAGGCTGAGTTACACAGAAATAAGAGCATCTGTTTGCTGCTGTATTGTGTCAGCTGACACCGTTTACAGCTGCTGACCTACATTCATTAATTAGGACAAAATCCAGCAAACACGAGAGTTGCATTTTCTTTTTTTTATTTGCAACGAATGATTCTGATTAGATCATCTAACCTCTATACCACCCTCTCTCTCTGTCTTCTCAGGGGTGGATATCCTGAAGCTGGTGGCGACCCACGTAGGCACCCACTGGATCGACATCTACCAGTCGCTGGCAAACGCCACGGAGCGTGAGGTGGCAGCCTTCTCCAATGGTTACTCGTCAGATCGCGAGCGGGCGTACGCAGCTCTGCAGCACTGGACCATACGCGACAGTGACGCCAACTTGGCCAAGCTGATCAATGCTCTGCACCGGCAGCGACGCATCGACGTGGTGGAGAAAATCCGCTGCATCATGGAGGACAACCCACAGGTATGAAGGAGTGATGTTGGATGTCGGGACAAGACATTCCACTACTAGTGTGTCTTGGCTTGAATGAGGTTTTAAGTATATTCGTAAATGGAGATGCAGGTTCAAACCTCACGGCAGTGGCTAACATCGTTGCCTCACAGCAAGAAAGTTAGCAGTTAAAAATCCTGGTTCAGCTGAGGTTCTGACGTCCCCATGTGGGCTTAAGTTCTCTCCAGGTATTCCAGGTTCCTCCCACAGTCCCAAAAACATGCACATAGGCTAATTTGACACTCTACATTTAATGTAGGTGTGAATGTGAGTTAATGGTTGTCCATTTCTATATTTTGCCATGCAATGGACTGATGACCTGTCCAGGGTAAGACCCCACCTTTTTGCCCATGTCAGCTGGGATTGGCTTCAGCTGCCCCCCGCAACCCTCATGTGGAGGATAAAGTGGTAGTCAATGAGTGAGTTGAGGATTAACTAATTTTATAGTGACAGGGACAAAGTATGACTGTCCACAACACAAGAAACATTTTCAGGTGAGTAACACAAGAGGAAAGTGTTGAGCAACACTCTTTTCTATCCATTTCCACCACTCAAGATATTAAAAGTGTGATAGAGTATTAATCGTGGTATATACTGACTGTTACTCGTAAAGCTACAGTACATATAGCCTGGTGAACACACATGCCTGTCCCTGCAGTCTAGTTATCAGTTTCTTATACAGAATCATTTTGTCCTTTTACAAAAACCATCAAAAGTCTGAATATACTCAACAATGAGTCTGAGAAATTAGTGCTCAAGTTCAAGTCAGTCACCAGTTCTGAAAGTCCTGGACTCATCGAGTCGAAGTCCCGGACTCATCACAATCACTACAAAACTGTCAGGAAAGAAAGCATCACCTTTCCTGCCTTCATGGCTTTTTAAATCTGCTGCTCCATCAACATGGTACAAGCCTCGGTACAAGCCTCGGTACATTCTGTTCTCTGCATGTCGTTCACTGAAGTCTTATCTGTGGGGAAAGATTTCTGGTGTGCCGCGCTGAAACAAGTTCCTGTGGTTCAGCCACATTCCTCACATTAAAACAACAGCAGCCTTCAGGAGAATGATTTGATGTTTGAAGAGTAATTACACTCAATGTTGCAGGCTGCACACTGATGAGTTTTGGAAAAGGCTTGTTGGGGGACAAGTGAGTTGGGCAGGGGGAAAGTAGGTGATGTCTGAGTAGGTTTTTCAGGTGGCCCAGCAGACTCCTGCCATTTTCAGTTTCACTTGGCCTTGAAGCTTTGTTAGCTTTTGCTCAAAGCAGTT
Organism: Brachirus orientalis; assembly: GCA_016785285.1. Lineage (NCBI taxonomy): Eukaryota > Metazoa > Chordata > Actinopteri > Pleuronectiformes > Soleidae > Brachirus > Brachirus orientalis. The sequence continues at coordinate 9,000,450 of JAFBJR010000940.1, read as the reverse complement.
GAACTTTTTTCACACTGTCTAAAAAATCTAGGGTCATTGAACGCTAACAACTACTCTACATCCTGGAAGGTTAATCCTTGTTGTAGCATTGTGTCATATGTCATATGTTAGTATTGACATAGCATTGATTGTAGTTTTTGCATTCATTGAAAAGTTAAAATTCAAATTAAAAGAACAGCTTAAAATCACAACCTACTTTTTAATTATTGTTTAGCTGCATCTCTGTAGATTTCCTACAGAGATGAATCTCATCAGTCTGCCCCTATGGCACTTGGATTTCCTGTCCAAACAGCGCACATGTTGGCACTGCACACGCTGGTGCCCTTAGCAAGTCACCCTCCAAGTTTGGAGCCTGTCAAGTGACCTGTCGGACGGTTATGTGATTAACACAAAGACTGACGTCCCTCCCGCGTGTTTTAGTATTGAATCGGCACTTAACCAAACAAAACACTGTCTGCGAATGCAGTCATCTTTGCTCTTCTATAAATTACCTCAAGCTATTTTTATAATGCACTTCAGTTTCACAAACACAAACCTGATACCGTCTCATTTTCAGTCTCAGACACGTATGCTGACACACCTGCAGCCTGGTTCATGTGTGCAGATGGGTGACTCTAATTTAGGAAAAACCTCACATGTCTGAGCTCCCTGCTGTTGGTCTTGTTCTGTTGTTTCCTAAGAACCCCCCCCACACACACACAAATATTTTAGATCTTTCATCACCATCCACTTTTATTTTTTATTTTTTTCCCTTCTAACTTGCCAGAGATTCATATCAAGTTATTGCTCTTTACCGCTCTCCTCAAAGTCACCTTTGCCAACCCTGTCAATGAGAAATGGCGGTTTTATACACCTCACTCGCAAGAGCAGATAGACATGGAATCACTGGCTAGATTATGTTCAGCGGCAGCATTTAGAAAAATCTGTCATCAATGGGGACGGATATTTCAATAAAAGAATTTACACAAATATTGGGAGTTTGTTTACAGAGATAAATCGTAGTTGGCACAGAATTTAAAACTCAGATCATCACAGAAGAAGGGTATTGGTGCCAAGCAAGATTAAAAACACAATAACTACAATTATGTGCAGGTATATGGCTGAAGCTGAGCCCTGCTTGTGCCGATAACTGTGTGGAAAACCCTCCAAAAATGACACCTCCCACCTTGAGTGTCATTTTGAGTGAAAAAAAAACTTATATGTAAGTAAATTGTGTAAACCGATGGCAACCCATGTACAGTTATGTTCAGAATCCCTGTTTCTGCTTATGTATATGCAGCAACAGTGTATCAGTTATGGTCAAGGAATGGTGACTTATAGTGTGTCGTTAAACGCTGTAAACCTTTTCTGTATTAAAACCAGAACAAATTTCCAATTTTTTTTTCTTGCACGTAAACGACCATTGAACAGGGTTAGTGGTGTCTCGGAGTCACTTTGCATATTGCAAACATCTGAATACCTTTGGCTTTAATGACTTTCGTCCAGTATGTACAAACTGTATGTACTTTACATACTTCCCACTTCCTGCTAACGCAACCTAAGCACAGCATTTCTTCATTTTTAAGTAAGAAAAGACTAATGTCTAAAACTATAATTATAAATATTACACTTCTCTTGGCAGATGCCCCACATCCAAAGCACTGGACTGTGAACTCGGAGTGCACCTTAACATCCTTGACATGTGGACACAGCACTAACTTTTTTTGTGGAAGATCTATGTTTTCCACCCACATTGACCGCCAAAAATACGTGCTGTGTTGCAGTTTAGCTGAAGAGTAATGTCACCTTCAGGACACAGGATTGGTGCTGCACAGTCGGAGGTTTGTTCAAGTCTCACCAGCTTGTAATTTAGCCTTTCAGCACAGTTTAATAACCAGCAAATGATCCCGAGCGACTGGTTGGTCTCATAGGATGTTGTAGATAAGAAAGCTAATACAAGATAATACAACAGTGTTGTGCACAAACTCATGTCTATAAAGAAAATATTATCTTAGGTTGGTTTTGGTAGAAACCTGACTGGCCTTCACTTAACCTTGAATTTGGAGAGCTGACCACTGGGGTTGGGTGGATGGGCGTCACTGATGGCTGACAGACATCATGAGGACTATGGGTCTTGGAAGGTTGTTTTTCCACTAACAGACAGTAGGGGGAGTGGAGACAGCCCCCAATCTCCCTGTAACAAGCCATTTAACCATCACAGTGTCTCTGAATCTGTTAATTTAGGGTGAAAATCCTCTATAGTTCTGCTTTAAATGTTGTCTTCTATGTCTACTTGTATTCTATCAATCTCCTTTGTTAATTTTCAGTAGCGTCTGATTCGATTTTTCAAACTGTAGAAATAACACAATGCCTATCAAGTTATTGAGCCAGACATATCAGATGTGGAACTTAAATAATACTTTACATTACAGTGCAAATAAATTGGTCTTTAGCAACAGCTTAAAACTCTAAAGCATTTGCTTTACATGAACTTTAATGTAGACAATGAATGTTAAATAGAGACATTACTGTTTCTGTCCCAGGGGATCAGAACGTTAGAATAGGTGAGTGAAGAGCAGCCGTGCTCAATAAGCCTCCTGTGAGTGGCTAATGGAAGCATCATGCCAGACTGGAGCAGATGGAGCTGTCCTCCTGAGGGAGGTAGGTAAATAAAACACATCAAATGAGCAGAAGAGAAAGATGGTCCACCTTCTTTTGACTGTTCTGTTCTTCACCTCATAAAGAACACAGAAAGGATAGAGTATATCCAGAATATTTGCCGAGTTGTGTTAAAAATGTCAGGTCGGGTCGGCGCTCAAGCAATGACCGTTATTGGCTGTTAAACAGAGTCCAGGATAATAATGGGTCTAGAGCAGCAGACCTTATTTGGTAACAGTACAGTAACAGATACAGTTACAGGTCGCCGATCGACCTAAAATGAAGAAGCTTACATGTAGACACAGAGTGAGGTCAGGTGGGGGACACTGCTGTTAGCACCACTGTGTCCCCAGAATTCAGAATTCTAACAGCACAGAGTAAAAAAAAAAAGTAATGATTACCTTTGTGAAACGTCCTGCTGCAGCCTCAGTCGTGGAGGGGGTTCAGTTGTTCGATGAAGCTACTCCCCAAACATGCTGGTAAGTGCTAACAGCTAGCGCTTAGCTCAAGGGCTAAGATTCTTCTGGCGTTTTTTTTTTTAGCGGTTGGCAAACAATGTTATGGTGCATGACCACCACCAACTGGTAAGGAGTGTGGATCAACACAGCAAGCTTTTTTATAAAAAAAAATACTATTCCTATTCCTTTATTAACTATATTCTTTTAATCAATCCAGATCTTGCCAAATAATTACATATGATTTTATACTCTACTTCTCCATCGCTCTTCCGTAAAACATCTATGAGGTCAAACTGCACTTTTATTTCCTTAAATCTTTCAATCATTTCTTTCCTTTCTGTCTCATATTTCTTACATTTAACCATAACATGTTCTGTTGTTTCTTCCTGAAAAAAATCACATAAACGCGATTCATGCTCACCCATTATGTAAAGTGTACTATTAAGCCCTGTGTGTCCCAACCTAAGTCTTGATATTACCCTTTCATATTTTCTCTTTCTTCCAGTCCACCTCACTTCGCCCACTTTCCTTTGGATTCTATAAAACCATCTTTTCTTTCTTCTTCCCATTGTTTTTGCCATCTTTCCTTCATTCTATTCTTAACGATACTTTGGACTTCTGTTTTACTATATGTCACTGTTAAATCAGTGCTTTGCTTTGAAGATTCTTTCGCTCTCTTATCAGCACTTTCATTTCCTTTAACTCCATAAAAATACAACTGTTAGCCCCATCATTTGAATTCTGTATATTGCTTGTTGAATATCTATTAAAATATCTGGCCTTATATTTAAATGGGGCTAACATGAACTGGTTATATTTAAGGTAAAATGCTTTTTCCCACCCACCAGCTCACCCCTCCCTCCTCAACTATCCCAACAACACTTAATATTAAAAAAATATCAAACATAAAAATGAGATGAGGAATTGAGGAAACTGAGGAAATGAGGAGAAAGATGGTCCACCTTTTTTGACTGTTCTATTCTTTACCTCATAATGAACAGAGAAAGGATAGAGTATGTACAGAACATTTGGCGAGTTGGCGAGTCCAGGACCTTAAGTCTCTCTTAGTATGTTCTAGTCTGTGCACATGTTTTCGTGTTTCATTAACAGATACTGAGTCTTGTCATTGGGTTATTGGGTGTAAGTGGCCTCTTGTTTGATTTGTCCACAAAAAAAGATTTTCATTTTAGGGTCATAGAGGAGCAAACACATCAAAACAAAATACTCATGAGGAACAACAGCTCGTACTGTTGCCTTGCAGCAAAAAGACGCGGATAGAGACCAGGTCCGAACAAAGGCTTTTCTGCGTGGAGTTTATTTCCTTCCACAGTCCAAAAACATAAAGAGGTTAATAGAATCTGAAATGATTGTTAGTGTGAATGTGACAGTAAATGGTTATTATGGTTGTATGTTCTATATGTTGGCCCTGTGATGGACTGGTGACCTGTCCAGGGTGTGAGCCCGACGTTCACCCTGTGTCAGCTGGGATTGGCTCCAATGTTCTGCGGCCCTTGTGTGGAGGATAAAGTGGGAGAGAATGAATGTATGAATGAGTACTGCTTTTATGGACAGTGAAATATAACACACATAATCTTATTATTATGTGTGTCATACGTTTCAAATGGAAAAATGGATTTCAGTGACACAGGTCGACATCTGCCATCTACTCTCCTCTTTTGTCCTCTTCCCTCCACTTTACAAAGTCAATGCAAAAAGCTCGCGGCAGCCTGTACTAATTTTCCCCTTCCTGCCACAATCATGCACAGTCACATGCAGTTCTGCCCTAATTGGGTGTTAATGACTCAGGTCCCATTAGACGGCTTTCAGTTGTCTCCATAACGAGCCCCATGTGATGGTAAAATGAAAACCACATCCATTGCTTTGTGGGAAGAAAAGACAGAAATTTCCCAGAAACTGCACTGATTCTGTTAAAGTTAATTCAAAGTGATGATGTTGTTTGTGAGTGTATTTGACATTAAGTAGACTTCTGTGCAGCCTCGGAGCAGACCAGCAGCCAACTCTGTATGTGTGTGTTCACGTCTCATGAGAGCTGGGCCCAGTGTGTGAGTGTGTACTTTTGTTTGTTACCTCTGTAGGATGGCATTAACACAGACCAAAACCTGGTCCTAATGAGGCAGAACCTCATTTCTGAGGAACTGGTTGAGTTATAGGGCCCATTGTTTTTTTTGGTGTATCACTGTGTCCTTAAAGGCATCTATAAATCACTAAAGTGTCACAACAAACACTTCAGCCACTTCTGTGAATGCAGGGAGTCACTGAGCTCGGCCAAGAGGATCTGAAAAGTCCATGTTTTTTACGTAACAAGTAAATCTGACGTGAAGCAGCAGCTCTTCCCGTTGTCGGCTCTAAAAACATAAGTGTCGATAACACCTGAGAAGAGAATCAGACAATATTGTAGAGCAGTTAAAATACTATTCTTGCAGTGTATATCAAAATGCTGTCAATTTTGTATTAAATTGTCAACGTTTCCAACTGAACTAGGCAATCTGAAAAAATGTTCAAATTTAGTAATTCATTTTTTTTATTGATACTTTTTAGTTACTGCTACTGTGCAAAACGTTACTTTTCCACTACTTCTTTGCAGCAGATGTTTCCCATCTCTGTGTGCATTGATATTTGCATTGAAGAGACAGAGACCATGGTGTGCAGAAAGTACAGTTACACATAAAGACAAACAGAATTACTCAGTCTCACCAGCTAGCTATGAAGATATCTAAACAAACAACAACAAATGGGCAAATCTGTGCAGAAACACATTAAATAATACAATCTGAATAAAATTTAAAAGAGCCTATTTACAGTAACAGATACAGTTACAGGTACGATCGACCTAAAATGAAGAAGCTTACATGTAGACACACAGCGAGGTCAGGTGGGGGACACTGCTATTAGCACTATTTTGTCCTCAGAGTTCAGAATACCTTTGTGAAATGTCCTGCTGCAGCCTCGGTCGTGGAGGTGGTTCAGTTGTTCTCTCTGATTAAAGTAAAATGCTTTTCCCCACCCCTCAGTCCTCAACTATCCCAACAACACTTAAATATTAACAAATATCAAACATAAAAATGAGACGAGGAATTGAGGAAACTGAGGAAGTGAGGAAACGATAACATGGATCACACAGTTAGAGAAAAGGGTAAACAGAGACTAAAACAAATTGATGAATAACACACACACACGTCGGTAGGTGGTTCCTGGAAGTGCAGCACTCTTCCTCCTCATGGTGACTCTGTGCTGCTGCGGATTCTTCCTCAGCAGCTCAGATTATTTGCTTCAAGATATCAAATATCCACGTGGCTTCAGACAAAAAGGGGCAGAGGCACACAGAGTGCTGCCTTCATGTGGGCAGTGGTGAGGGGACGTGATAGTGGGCAGATAATGCCCGTCACAACCTGCCCATCATAAACGTATAGAGTCTGCTGCTCTACCCCACTTATCTGCATCTGATAAAGGTACACTGCAGTCTGTATGAAACACAATGTGGCTGGGAAAATAGCTCAGGTGATTATTCATCCATGTCAAACTGTAAATATAATCTCTTATTCTGCCTGGCATTGGAGATTCGCACTGAGAAAGTCATGGGTAAAAGAAAAATGGAGGACTTTTGTTTTTTTTTTTAATAAGGGACAGCTTCTTTTCTTTTCTTGCCAAAAAGGCTGAAAACCAGTTTCTGCTCAAAGTGTTAACCTCTGCCACAAAAGATGAATATCAGATTCTTCTGACATTATGGAAAAGAGACACAAGAGAAAGAACACAACAGGGATTTTTCTGTGCCCTGTTGGGGGTCATTCATTCATCAGGACTCAAATCTACCAGGAAAGAAAAATAAATTGTCCTGACTGCTTTGTCATTTTTTTTTTCACAGCTAAGTTTTTTGTTTTGGATATTAATGAAACGATGCTGCTGTGACCTTTAGGCGCGGGTGGATTCACACTGAGAATAACAAGGCATGGACTTCAAACCAGTCCCTACCAGTTCAAACCTCAGGTTTACTACCACACCAGAGGGGGAGGGAGAGAAAGAGGGTTAGACTGGGGCAAACATGGGATGAAAGTAGAGAAAGATGATACTTTTACTCTCAAATAGGACAGACTGAACAAAAAAGATGAAGAATAGGAATGTAGGGGGGGGTAAAAAATATCAAGGACTTTGGGTAAAGAAGAGAAAACCAAAAATTAAAATATAAGCAGTCAAAAGAGGCTAAAGAGATAAAAAACAAAGAGGAAGGAATCAAAAGGGAGACAAGAAAATAAATGGAAATGTATTATTTTTGTTCATAAACTGACATGAGAACCAGATCTTGAGGCCAATTTATACTCAATGTTCGTCTTCTTTTTTTTATATCTGTCCATCCCAAATGTTATGTCCATCACTACCCTACACACCTGCACGTTACGCAATACTACCTCTAGAGGGCAGTGCCGAGTCCCATTTTGCGGGTGTCAATTAACATGCCGATCATTGAAGAGGCTGTTTTGTTGTTCTTGATACAAACTAGACAGAAACACAAGCAGAGTTTGCAACGGTGGAATGTAAGTCATCCCATCAACATCATATAGATGTTAATGGTCTCACAGAGATGCTCTGCAAAACTTTCCATCCATTTTAAACACCCAAATAGACTTTTTTTCTTCATTTCTTTCTTGATTTGATTGGACTATTGACTCTATACTGCTACAATGATTTCCCATGGTATTAGTCCATTTTGTCCGTTATTGTAAGCTCTCCTACGACGTGCAAAAAGACAAACAAAATTAACACAGGTTACGGAAAAAAAGCCTTCTTTAGGCCCTGACCTAACACCTTGCAAATACAATCAGTCCATTGCATTGCAATATTTCCTTCTGGTTTATCTCTAGACCCCCCCACAATGTCTCCTCACTCCTCCCAATCTCTCCGTTTCCACCTACAGTTTGACATCAACCAGCTGATGACCTCGGTGAATGTAAGCCAAAGCCTTAGTCCCATCCACAAGGGGCTGGAGTCTCCTGGCGGCAACAGCAGTCGCGGCAGTAGTAGTGGTGGTGGTAGCGTGGGCGCCTCCAGTGGTGTGGGTGTGGAGCAGTCGCCAGTGGACCGCAGCAAAGGCTTCTTCCCCGACGAATCTGAACCTCTCTTGCGCTGCGACTCCACCTCCAGCAAAGACTCCGGCCTCAGCAGGAACGGCTCCTTCATTACCAAAGGTGAGAGGACAAACGGGGAAGAGTGCCTCAGTCGTCCATCTTCCTCACTCACTCTCTGTTCATCCTCCGTCTTTGCTCATGAGCACATACAACCTACTGCCACATTGCTATAATAACCCAAGAGCGAATCGAATACATATGGGAGAATGGTCTCTGTAGTCCTCGGTATCTAGCAACCATTGCTATTGCAATATTGTGAAATTGTCACTACCATTACATCCCTAAGGTGCACACAACCGCAATTGCCTCTGACATGCTTGCACTTAACATCAAGTTACATTCCAGTGTATTTAATGGTAGAAGATAGTCGTGAAAATGTTTGGTTACTACAGCTATGGTGAAGCACATTTTAATTGGTCTTTCTTTTGTTTAAATACAGTCCTGATCAGTCCTGATCCATACTGAAAATACTATGCCTGACTACAAAGAAATAAAACTCACATTCATCATAGATGATAATAAATTGGTTCTTCTCTGGCACCTATTTCAGTGCATCTTTTCATAGCATGGCTGAAAACACTACCTTTAAGACATTCCATAAAGATACACCACGTTCATTTGTACTGATGTTGACAGGCAACATATTCATTTATGACTAAAACATTAAATTATACAAATGTTTTAATTTGGAATCAAAATTGGCACAATACAATCTCTACATGTTTATATGTTATTCTTTATTTTGCATTATTAAGTGAAACCTAAACAAACAAGCCAGGTCTGTCTGCATTCAATACCTGTGGGCACTGAAAAGATGACACAGGGAAAATGTGTTTTGTGTCTGTTATTTGATTCTAGCTCTCACTATACAACTGTCAACACTATAAAGATTTTTATCACAGTAGAGTTTCATTTCTGCACATCCTCTGCATTCCATCTTCATCTGACGTGGACACGTGCATTCTCACACTCATCTATTCTGTGATGTAGTTACAGCTTTCTTATCTGTGAGATCGGCTGAGGAGATAACACATTTTAAATGCCGCATGTGTCAGTGAAAGAAGTTGCCATGACCTGAATTGTTTTATAACTTGATAGTTATGTATCTAAACCCTTTCTCGCTTGTTTAAAGTTGAAATTAACCTTTTTTTTTGGCTTCTACTTCTTTCTATAAAACTAAAAGACACCTCACTGAGCAAACTAAAGCAGACTGGAGCTTAAATCTATGAGAGAAACTTTAAACTACAGATGGATACCGATACTGATCGATACACTTCTTAATTCTTGATATTCTAAAATTTGGTACTTTGGACACTTACATGTAGAGTTGCAACTGAAAGCTGTGAAGTAAAGTACCTTCATATCTCACCACCAGATGGCAGGGTCCTTTATCTAAACCACATTGCTTTGCCTAAGTATTTACATAAGTAAATCATATTGAATAATTACTGCATGGAATTATCTTTCTGCTGGCAACAGGTTATTTAACCCCAATTGATGCAATGAGTAGCTTCTCATTTCTTAAACAACCGTGTGGAAAGACACATCCTGTGGTCGTGGAAAAGATGTCAGTCTGTTTGAGAAGGGTCCAATCATTGGCATGCATCAAGCAGAGAAAACATCCAAGGAGATTGAAGAAACTACTAAAATTGGGTTAAGAACTGGAAGGATAGTGAGGAACCATCATCTTTGAGGAAGAAATGTGGTCGGAAAAAAAGTCCCGAATGATTTTGATCGGTGATCACTTAAACATTTGGTGAAATCAAATCGTAGAAAAACAACAGTAGAACAGTAGAATATGCTATGTTTAATAGTGAAAGTAAGAGCATTTCCACACGCACAGTGTGAAGGGAACTCAAAGGAGTGGGACTGAACAGCTGTGTAGCCTTAAGAAAGCCATTAATCAGTGAGGCCAATAGGAAAGAAACTGCTAGGGAGCATAAAGATTGGACTCTGGCACAATAGAAGCAGGTCATGTGGTCTGATGAGTCCAGATTTAGCCTGTTCCAGAGTGATGGGAGCATCAGGGTAAGAAGAGATGCAGATGAAGTGATGCACCCATCATGTACAAGCCTGTGGGGGCAGTGCAATGATCCGGGGTTGCTGCAGTTGGTCAGGTCTAGGTTCGGCGACATTCAGCTGACTACCTGAACATACTGAATGACCAGGTTATTCCATCAGTGGATTTCTTTCTTCCAAGATGACAGTGCCAGGATTCATCGGACTCAAATTGTGAAAGAGTGGTTCAGGGAGCATGAGACATCATTTTCACACATGGATTGGCCGCCACAGAGTCCAGGCCTTAACCTCATTGAGAATCTTTGGGATGTGCTTGAGAAGGCTTTGCGCAGTGGTCCGACTCTCCCATCATCAGTACAAGATCTTGGTGAAAAATGAATGCAACACTGGACGGAAATTAATCTTGCGACATTGCAGAAGCTTATTGAAACAATGCCACAGCAAATGTGTGCCACAAGCAAAGATAAAGGCGGTCCAACGAAATATCAGAGTGTGTAACCTTTTTTTTGGCCAGGCAGTGTATTTTGGCTTTCCCTTGTCTCCAAACATTTATTAATACCAGTACCTGTATCAACTGAATAACTGTTTTTCTTCATTGCCTCCTCTCCAGAGAAAAAAGACACTGTGCTGCGGCAGGTGCGTCTGGACCCTTGTGACCTGCAGCCCATCTTTGACGACATGCTGCACATCCTGAACCCAGAAGAGCTACACGTGATCGAGGAGATCCCGGACGCCGAGGACAAGCTGGATCGACTTTTTGAGATTGCTGGAGTAAAGAGTCAGGAGGCCAGTCAGACACTGCTGGACTCGGTCTACAGCCACCTTCCTGACCTGTTATAGTGGAGGAAGGAGGAGGAAAGGAAACTGCACAGACGGTCACAGACAGTCAGTACAAGATAGTATCCGAGTAGCAGAGATTAATCAGATCTGGTGTTGTTCAGAGTTAGCTTGGGTTAATACTAGATCTGGCAGGGACTGTTGTGTTATTTTGTCACATGATCTTACCTGGGTGTAAGGTGGCTTTTTCATCTCTTTACTGGAAGTTGTTTTTTTTTTTATTTCCCTCCTTTGTGTGGTCTATTTCACCTCCAAAACACCTCCATTCTACGCCATCACACATGGTCAACTATCAGTATAATGAAAGCATTATGAGTATCTTCAGCCTTGTTTAAGGTGGCATCACACAAGTTGACCTCCTTAATGTAAGAGAAGTACGTCTGTAAAGGAGCCGTAAACGCCATTAGCCACACACTTAAACACTTTCTTAATCTAAACTAGACGACGCCTTCATCTTACAAGGTTGCTTTTTTTAATTTTGGCTCTGCCAGTCGTTCACACTTTTCTTGAGATCAACGTAATTCCAGTGTTACAAAGGAAAATAAGTAACATGACAGTCACCACTAAGTGACTGCAAAGACAATAAGCTATAGCTCTAAACAACACTGGTATAAAGCTTTGGTTTTCAAAGCTTCTTATGAACCACATCAAGTATTTTATCTGACCCATAAATCACGTGCCTCACCTCGCTGTCTCACCCCTTTACCCCTTATTCTTTTTTTCCCCCTTTGTTTCTTTTTTTTTTAACTTCCTGCTCCATCTCTGCCTGTACCTGGACAGATCATACAGTATGTGGGTTGTCATGTAATCACTTTGCAGGCCACTAGATGGCAGCATCGGACAAGAGAGCTGACCTGCTGCTTTGCATCCATAGCTGTGCATTAAAAAAAAAAACTATTTGACACAAATGACATAAATGGAAAGAAACCAGGCTCCAAAACTGTCTGTTTCTATGGAAACCAAAGTCATAAGTCTACAAACTTCCAGATGTGTTGCTTTGCCATTTTTGACACTCAGCTTGTTTACATGACAGTAGAAAAAAGCAAATTATTTTGCTAGTAAGACTAAAACCGGACTTTTGAAATACATGTAAACATGTTAGTCCTGAAATTGTACTAAACGGAATTTCTTAAACTTGGATTCAAGCAGACCCGAGTGCTCTGGTGAATACAGGAAAAAATAGAAGGAAAAAGTTGCATCAAAAACATGATGAAATTCAGGCCAGTACAGTTTTTGAACTGATGGGGAGACTGAATTTTTGGTCAAAGAACTGGATAATCTTAAATTCATGGATGGTAGGAAGACATGGAATGGCATCCTAAGTTACATAGTGGGGGTGCTTCATTCAACTGATTCACCATTAGTGCTTGTTTAGTGGGGCAAGGAGATTAGTCCATTTGAAAGTTTGCAGCTCTACTTAACTGTGCATGGAAACATACTAACTGTAAAATCTGCCTTTAAGACATGCACTAAAATCTGAATTTTCAGCGGTGCTGCACATGTGAACACAAATGGCCACAGAAGTTGTTTCTCCTCTCGAGTATCGCTTCCTAGTTTAATTTCCCTTTAATATCCAAGCGAGGCCATGTCGATACTAAACAGAGCAAGCAGATGGGTAAATGTCACGCCTCCTGCATGTTCAATCCAGGCTCACAGTTCATGGTTTTGGGCTACATGAGCCACCAGAACAGCATTGGTGCTTGTTATCAATGATTCTCCATGCTTTTGACTTCGGTAAAGGAGGGATGACCTCCTTTTTTTCCCCTTATTTTGTGTTTTGGTGATGACATATTCAACCATTCAGTAGCGGTGACATTTTGTGCATGACAAAATGTCACCCTGTCTCACCACTTGTTCTTCAGGTTTATCCTTTAATTTGTCATCTTTTCCTCTACAAATACACACATTCACGTCTGTGCCGTCTCTGTACACTTGAACAAATGTAGCGTTGATTAAATGATGTTTTATTTTGTGTCCGATTGTAGATGCTGTAGTAAAAATGGAACACAGTTTTTTTTTTTTCAAGCAGATGTATGTTGCTACATGTTGTATTAAAATGTAATGATAATCCACTAATTGTTTTTGTAAAGGAGGAGACAAACGTGTATTTTATGTGTTATTCTGACATACTAACATTTCTGTTGTAACTTTTTAGTTCTACATTCATTTTGATTTTATTATTTTATTGTGACATCTCTTTGTTGGCATTTGACAATTTTTTTTATTGGCATGTTCCCATGGGCATTCAGATGTATTCTTCTCCTGCTTGGCATTACAAGATGACCTGGCTGGGATGTAATATATGCATTCTCTATAATCTACTTGAAGTCTACTTGGTACTTGATTTAAACCAAGAAGGAAGGATGTGCTCTTTCAATTCCTTCCACATTTGACATTCTTAAAATAGGTTCCACCAAAAAAAAAACACAAAAAAACAAAGCAAAAACCCATCAAGGTCCGCAGATTTTTGCAGGTTTCACAAGAGCAGAAAATGACAAACTCTTGTTTTCAGTAAGCCACTTGCCGTGAATGCTGTACCCTGGTGCTAGAAGTGAACTCTCGCTGGTTCGCCTGACGCAGGGGGACGCAAGCCTGGACTGAAAAACTGTTTTTAAGTATTCCAGACTGAATGAAGAGGAGTGAAGGCAGTGCTGCTGTGGACTGTGGGTGATGATAGTGATGATGAGGATGTGAGGTGAAGGTGTAAGGTTTTTTCGTTTTCTACTGGAAGTCTGGGAGGAGGATGATGATAATGTGAGATGCAAATGTGGCACGAGAGTGGATGATTTCATCAAGTTTCACATGTGTAACCAGTATGTTTAATACTATGTAATCTCTTAAAAATTGACCAATAAAAACTTAAAAACATTTGTCATAATGTGATGTGCAGTTGCCCCTTATTTGAATTATGAAGCTATAGCTGTGGCCAGTTAGTATATTGATGTGTTCATTTGTTGTCGGCTCGGGATTTCAGAGATCACTGGGAGTTTCCAGTTCGGAAAATCGGAGAAACCATACCAACCCTCGACTTGGGATTCCAAGTTGGCGGCCACCATCATTAATGATTAATCATCAGTAACAGCACTTCTGTTGCATGAGTTTCACATTAAATCAATCTTACACATAGTACTGGTTAATTTATAACATGGACATGTTGCTACACTATGCATGGAAAATACTGTGTAATGCATTACTATTGATTCATTTGACGTCGCTCCCAGTTCTGAGTTGCGATGTAAATGGACCACAGCATATATGATTTCCTGTGAGGTTGCAGGATGTGTAAACAAGTAGTTATAGTTAGCTTTACCGTGACCCATCTCCCCTCACCCCAACCTTTACCCCAGTTATGTTTGAGATTTTTTTTGAAGTGTGGTTGTATGACACACTCTGACACACCAGGAATCAGACAAAGAACGCGCTTGCCAGCCAGGACATTAAGATTTTAGCGATGTAACCTTACCTCATAATATCTACGCCCGATGAAGTCCAAGATATGTCAACAATATGTGGTCTTTATCTCACTATCAGGCATTAGATTGACTTTTCCAAATGGAAAATTAAGTCTGTAAACCGTTTCCTCTCTTGTACCAAACTCCATAGAGAAAATCAGTGTTTTTAGCTCATGAAGACAAGGGAGCTACAGGGCTAATGCTGTTTCGTTTGGTAAGTTTGGGTCACATAGGTAAACCCAAACTAAGGATGTCACAAAATAACTAGCACAAAATAAAAAAAAAATTGTTAACTTGCTGGACACTCACAATAAACAACTTCTGTATTCCATGATGTAAAATTGAGGATTTTTTTCCAATGGACTTTGGGCAACTAAAACTTCATTTTTCAGTTGTAAAAGGCTGTCTAATAGTGAGATAAAGACTTTGTGAGGTGACTGTTTTGTTAAAGTAAAAGGCTAAAATCAAAATGTTTTTTTTCTTGTGCCCCTGCTGAACTATCCATTTCCACTGGAATGAAAGAATGTCCAAAATTATGGGGCACGTTGATGTTCATATGACAAGTGTGACAAGTTTGAAAGGCCAGAGAGAGTTTGGAAGTTCAGGAGCGACATCACACATGTCGGAGGCGTCTGACTACTAATCTGCCCTTGATGTGACACACCTGGAGACCCTGTTTTTTAATCGTAGAGTAAACCCTAAACTATATACAGGGAGCAGGAGCTGGTCATTGTCAGAAGAGGCCTAATTGCTGACTAAGCAGTTATGGTTGATATTTACATGAAAACACTTAAAATGATCTGGAGATAAGAAACAGGAACATCCTCATGCCTTTGGCGATCCGTATGTGACAACATGTTGCACATCCCGGGTGCTGAGGATAATCTTTCTGAAGAGTCAGGAGGCCAGCAAGATACTGCTGGATTTTACAGCCACCTCCAAGACTAGGAAGAAACAGGACCGATGAGTCAGCACAGTATACAGAGCAGTAATGTGCTGGATGAATAAGAAATTCTAGTAGTCTAATATTATATATGGCCTAATATTGATCTATGGCCTTGATGTAGCAGGTCAACATCCCCTATCCGATCATGCCACCTGTTGGTCTGGCAGAGTGGTTACAAGCTGAAATAGAAAAACTTTAAATTTACATGTGTTTAGGGAAAGGCAGACCTAAAGTTGGAAGTAAAAATGAAAGAAAAGATAAATTGAGGTAAGAAAGGGGGAAACAACAAAATCAAGCAAAATAGTATTTAAGAAATCAGAGAAAGCCTGAATGAAGATTAAAAAAACCCAAAAACAATGGTTTAACTGGTTAAACTGCTCACTCTCCTCCACCAAAGTCCATGGACAAAATCAGTGTTTTTACCTTGTTGGGTTTAAGGGAGGTGCTGGTCTACTGTTGCCTTGTTTGGGTAAGTTTGACTCACTTAGGGAAATCCTAACAAAGAATTTCAAAGCTCAAAGTCACGGAATAATACATCAGAACTTGCTGATGGAGTCAGCAAGTGGATCAACAACTATAATGTAGGGTAATGTAAAACTGATTTTCTCTATGGACTGTGGTGAGGGGATTGAGTAGTTAACAAAAGTGACTTGAGCTGGGAAAAATTCAGTCTCTCAGTGAGGTAAAGTGGCAAATGTTGGGTATTAGGTAGATTATTTTTCGCACTGATTATGCAGTACCTTACACTTAAAATATGTTTGACCTTTAAGTGCTCAATGTCACACAATAACAACGAAATGTTTTCCCTTTCTTTAATACTGAATAAATGCGTAAACCTTTATGCATATTTCCTTCTATGACTCATCTTTTCTTTTGTTACACAAACACACGACTGCGTGATCAGAGCCTAGCGTGTCCGTATTGTTGTAAATCTCTTCCCCCTCTCGTTTAACTACCAACAATGGGCAGCAGAGAAGGCTGGTGTGGCTCCGCTTACACTGGCGGTGGACGGTGTGCAGTTTGTATTTGTGAGAGTGTGAGAGAGCTCTCTCTGTGCAGGCGGTGTTTGCGTGATCTGGGCAATTGACTTACCGGCAACTGGAGTCACAACGATGTCAAAGTTGAACCCAGAACTTCACAAAGGAACAGAACACAGGACGTGTGCTCATTATGGATCCTCTGACACTCATTTTATACAGTATTATATGTCTAAATGTGGCCAAGAAAATGACAAGGGGGAAAAAAAAAAGAATTCTAGACTCCCTTGCTAAGTTGTCCATTTTGTACATGAATCATATGGAATGTAATTTTAAACAACTAATCCAGCCATTCCCAACATTAATAGTGCCGGGGCCTACTTTGACATCTCTCTGAGGTAACCACACAGAGCTTAAATCACACATCTGACCAACACACGAGACAAGGTTACAAAATTCCCATCAGTACAGATTAATAATCAGTCCACTTGCCTATGTAATATTTGGAAGTTTTTGCTTCACAACAAAGTGCTCACTTTGAAAGTGCATGATTATCCATGAACATCAATAATAACAGTTTAGAAATTAAAATGAACAAATTAATATTGAGTGTAAATACTGAAAGGTGAGGCCTGCGTGCTGACCAGCTGACACTGGATCCTTATACATAAAAGGCACAGGGTCAAAATGAACACTGAAGTGCATTAAAAAAGTTTTTCCATGGTCCAATGGCATAATTTGGACCTTTTACTTTTTTTGTTGTTGTTGTTTTTGCAACTTTACCTCTGCAGCTAATTCCAATATCAAATTAACACATGTCACTTTTGAAATCACAAAGATGTTTTCTAACCACACCTTAAGAAAGAATGGAAATATGACAAGAATGTACTGTACATCTCATGCCATCAGGAGACATACAGTACAGTGCAGCACCCATGTAGTACTATATGTTAATGTTCCCTTCCAACAACCAAAAAAATAAGAAGACTAGTTCACTAGACTAATTAATAATATGGGATATATCACTTGCCCAAACCACAGTGATGCAAGTTCTTCTTTTCTTCCAAGAACGGAATATCAAATATCAAATATCAAATATAGTATCCACATAGTTTGAATTAAGTATGAATATTTAATAAGACATTTTCTAATTTTCTAATTAAAAGCTAGACAAATGAAGAAAAAATTCCCCCCAGTATCTGACAACACTTTATCCAATCAGGACTCAAGGATGCTTGGTAGCTCAGGCTGTTGTGAAATAATTAAATTAATTAAATTAAATAAATGCCATTTTTTTCCATTTTTTCCGAGCCTGACTGGATTCTTTCACATTGTGTTTGTTTGACAGTTTCCACCAGCATTTCATTTATGAAACTTGAACAACAATGTCTCCAACTTCAGAACATCCCTGACGGTATATTTTATTCCCATTCAAGGATCGTAATTTACCAAGAGCAAACTAATGATAAAGCAGCACATTTGATACAATAAATTATGAAATATATTTTCAACACTTCATTGCAATTTGTTGCTTTAGCAAACATAATGGTAAAACTTTACAACAAGGTACAGATTTTATAAATAAAAATGACTAAGTTTGTATATATATATATTTATATACTTAACTTTAATTCTGTGTCACCAACTGTCATGTAATTCCCAAGGTCTCCTGCCCCATTCTGTGACATCACTCCATATGATTTCAGTCACATGACACCCACGGTCAAGTACAATGTACCTTATAATGTCCCTTTTGAATGCTCAGAAATGCACTTTTGATTTGTCATTTGTCGGTCTTCTAACTAACTGCAATGTAATAGTAATTCTCACTCAACCCACTGATCTTAATACACTTTCCAACATCAACAAAAGTTCAATTAATCCTCTTAGTTTTGCAAAAGGCTTCTTTGCTTTTTGATTTTTTTATATTTGACACATGCACATTCGCTGTAAAAACATCTTGAAATTTAGGCTGGAATGTCTCTCACAGTTTTTACATTTCTGACATTTTAATTTAGTCCATAATTATGTAGCTGAGTGAAGTACTAGGGGATCCCACCTGGTGACGTTCTTGCTGTGGGGCAACAGTAGGAGCCACTACTACACCGTTTGGCCCAACTAAGAACACACAACTTAAAAATGGCTGCCAAGTGCTGTTGCCCAAGTGGTTGGTTTGCAACAGTCCATCTTACTTTCATGTCGCCATAAATGTGGACCACAGTTCTGAGGTTTGCATTCAGAGTTGCTCGCGTGCTTGCCATGCACTTCCTACATGGAGTCTGCCAGCGAAGCCTGTTGTTAAATCAAGCGTCCCCTTGTGGGACTGGACTATTGTGCTTGAGGCTCTTGCGGTCCCCCCCATTGGAGCCCAGTGAGTCTGCTGACTGAACTGCTAATTGCTTTAACTTCAAAGCAGGTTTGGCAACCTCCAAGCTTTGTCTGTGCACCCCTTGTGTACCGAGTTCACTTCAAGGGTACTTTATGCCAGAATGCAGAGTATTTGCCTGCAGCCAAGATTATGGCTTTTGAGCTTGTGAGCTTTTGTCCCCCTTAGTTTGCATCAGCTAAGTAGATACGGTTGCATTCCCCGTGTCCTGTGCATGTGATACAGACTGCACTCAAGGGTGTGCATTTATGCAACCAGTTTGTATGTTTTGCTAATTCAGCTTGTGGCAAAGCCCTATCTAAATGGCAGCGTTCTCACTGGATTGTTGAGGCTATGTCGACAGTTTAGAACAGCAGAGGTCTTTAACCCTAACCCTAAACCCATTCTACCTCATTCCGTAAGATGTCTCCGCTTACCAAGGAAGAATACCAAAAACTTTTGCAAAAAATTGCAATCCTGGAAACCAAAATCCACCATCTAGAGTTGAATGTGGAAATAAATGGACTTGGTGGGAATGACACAATCCTGCCATGGACTCAAACGGATAACGGACAAGACCTCACAAATATGCGGCTGATATCCACATATAAGACAAATAAGACATTCTCAAAAATGTGAGAATGTCTGCAAAATGTTGCATGCTTCGTGCTCCAACAGGCTCATTACACAGACTTCCCCCCTCTTTTCACAATGTCTCAGACTTAATTTAAGCTGTAAATGTGGGTGATTTTTTTGAAAAATAAAAAAAAAACAAAAAAACAGCAACTAAATGAGTGACAAACACAGCAAAGTACCAACAAGTGTTTTCCGGACCTGGTGGTGCCATACACTGTTTGTCCACAGACAAACCACTGACATCCACATCAAGATTCCGATTACAGGATCTCAGTTCTCAGAATTACATTTCCTCCAGAATTAAATGAATCAGGGCTTTTTGAAGAGTTTCAACTCTATTGCACCTCTAGCTCCCACTTACACTGTGCTGCCAAATCCAACCTCTAATCACCACCACCACCGTCACTGAGGCTTAAACTACAAGGATCACTATTCTGTGTGTCAACACTGACTACTAGTTTATTAAGTGCATAACAATAGCTCTGCCAGAAACATGATCTGTTGGGCACAACAGACACAACCAAACAGCATTACCTTTACTCTCTGAGAGCATTTGACCTTTAAATTCATCCTGTCTGGCAGCATGTTTTCAGTTGTAATAATGATACAGATTTCATCACGTGCAGCTAAGAGCCCGTCCTCATAAATGGGCATAAGTGGAATTCACATTCGTTTTATTTGGTCAGTAATGTTTCTCTCTTTGGGCCTGACCATGACCTGACCTCCTTGAGTGGCTTAAGTAGCTCCTCATGTTATTCAGACACAACAATGGGAGAGCAGGAAAGAGGCTAATGGCTATTGTTATGCAACTGGGTTTACTAGACTCCACTGAAGGTTTGAAAGAAAGAGATTTTCCTGGCACACCACTTCCCATTGTTACAGAGAACCAGGCTGAAACATGAATGCTCACACTCAGGGAAAACATGTCTGACACACACACACACACACGCACGCACACACACACACACACACACGCACACACGCACACACACACACACACACACACACACACACACACACACACACACACACACACACACACACACACACACACACACACAACAAAAGCTGATAAAAGCTACACATCAGGCAGTCTTTTCTGCCTGGAAACAGACGCTTTACAACAACAAAATGCCCTGCACCAAAGTCCATAGAGGCAAACAGAGTTTTTAGCAAAAGGTTTGTGTCACTTCGGTCACTTCAGATGAAGGATTTCAAACACCAAAGACCCATAATACACCATTTGACCTCAGTGACTGAGGCAGCAGTGGATTACCAACTCCTGTGAGCTGTGATGTAAAATCATGGATTTTCTCTGTGGACTTTGGTGCAGGCAGTGAGTGGTTTACCAAACCAATACAAACTTGAGATCCTTGTCAGAAAAGGCTGTCAATAAGTGAAATAAAAACACAACATATTTTTAAGATGCTGTAGACTTGAAACACTTACTGAGGCATATAAGGATTGTGCTCCTGTTGTGTCCGATGTTACAATGACCAGCGTCAGTAATTTAATTAACACCCCAACCTTAGAAAGTTAATCATGGCATAGAAAAACCTGGCACATCACAATGGATGACCTGGTTTCTCTCTTTTGTGCACGTGTCTCATGCATGCCTCTAATGCAACCATCAACACATCAGACTTGTCGGAGGGATCACTAGAAAAATGGATTTGGTTGAGTTTTGTCTGCAGGACACTGGAGAATAATTTTGGAATCACAGCTCAGAGAAGCTCAGCAAAGATTTCAGCATGGAGAGAGAAGCTCTATTTTCAAGTCAGGTTTAGACTCGATGTGCAGGTTTTGACTCAAGACAACCGTTCCGTCTCTTTTGTCTTTTGTCCAATACTCTTTTGACAGTTATTTAACCTTCAAAAAATTAAAACAAACCGGTCACAAACCTGTTCCCTGGGCCTTTTGGCCTATTATGCATTCTTACAGGGTATTGTACAGTAGCTAGCTCTGCTCTTTGTGTCTGTGTCTCCATGACGTTATATGGTACAGAAAGTTCTGTCTGTGAGTTATTTGTGTGTCATGTCTTCCATTACTGTTTGTTTTATGGTACCTTGTTAGGACTATGGATGTAAATTCTGGCTTATTTACATTAATGTTTTCTCCTGAGTTGTTGATTAATATGCACTGTGCTTAAACATTTAACTTAATAAATAAATAAACAAATTTGTCTCCCATAATGGGGTCAGATTTTCTGAGTGCTTTAAAGGTGCAGTTTGTAACTTTGGTTGCCAAAACACTGCACGTTTTGCCACCGCCCCAGACTTAACCGTCAAGCCTCTGGCGAGCCTGAAAAGACGACTTTTGGTTTTCCTTCAACTTTTGTCTCAGCATCTCACTGCCTCACTCATGTTTCAGAAAACTCAAGTTAAGTTCTTAGAAGCCGTTATGCTTTGGCTCTGACAGTCTAGTTGTAAAATGCATCACTCTGCATCTCCACAGACACAAAAACAAAACAATGCCATAATGAGCGGTGATCCTCGACGCGGGGGCCCAGGTAAAGAAGCTAACTGGGGCCCTTCACCATCCCTCGTGGAATAATTTCATTTCTGTGTGCAAAGTCAAATAATGGGAACATCCAAAATAAAACTAGATGTTTGAAAAAGCTGTGTTAAAAATGACTGGCTCTGTTTAACAGAACATGGGAGATACTTATGAAATAATTACTTTTTTTTTTTGGGGGGGGGGGGGGGGGGGGGCTGATATTTTTGTCCTCAATTGTACGTTGCTCAGAAATACAATACTTCCTGTCCTGTTTTTACTCCTGTGTGTTTGATTTTCCCTGCCTCCATAATGTATTAGTCATTTTATTGTATTGTAGTTCACCTTGTTTAGTTCATTAAGGTTTAACCATGTTTTCAGCTTCTTGTGTTTCAAGGTATTTTTTTTTCATATATAATCTTTGTTGTGTTTAAAGACATTTTTTTTTTTTTCATTTCACAACCTGCATCTGGGTCTTCATTCTCTAAAACATGACATAACCAATGCTGTGTCAGTTTGCTTACAGTATGTTTTCATACACTGCAGCGTCAAACAGAGACTAGAGGGGATGGAACTGTGTTCTCTCTTTCAGATCCCTTGGTTTACAGTATATTCTTAAAAGTTATTATGAAATTAATGATTAATGATGGCAATCTGTTTGCTACACTTCTATTTACGTGGATGCCACTGTGGTGAACACAATCAGTGTCTCTTGTGTTATCATCTTACCTTTTTAAGTCTATTTACAAGCTGATAAATGGAAAAAAAAACCATCATACAAAGAAAATCTATAAATATATCTGACAGTATTCCTGAGACTATTGTCTTTGGTACACACACACAAACAGGCACAAAGAGAAAAAAAGCTGTCATAACGTGAAATGGAAACTCTGGGAATACTCAAACCTGTTGAGCCACGACAAGCACTGTGTGCACCTTATTAAATTTCAGGAAGTTCTTTTGCACAGCCCATAGTTCCTCTAGGTCACATACGAGTTTGACAGCCTCTGCTCTGTGGGAGTCTATTCTGACGAGTGCTTAACAGTCGCAGCACAAGGCGACAGGGCATGTAAACTATGGTAAGAGATTTGGTTTAATATTTGTCAAAATGTGTTCTCAGGTGCTGGGAGCAGGCTGTTTGGAGGTTGACCTATTTTCTGATCGAACAGAAAACATGGACTGACTTTTGTATTTGTGTTATGAAGTAACGGTGACTGTTCTCATTGACTCATCCTTGTTTACTTAGCTGCACAATGTATGCATTGTCTTTCCTGGGAAATGACTTTGACTGTTGTTAACGTTGTTGCCATGGTCTGAGAAAGGCAGAACTGATTTATGATCATGGAATCAATACTTTGCTGTTACAATCCAGTTAATGCAAAAACACGCAGAAGTAAATAAATAGGCACATCAATGACCCAAGTGCTGAATCTCATGTTTTTCATTTCTTACAGATAAAACCTAGAATAGACATTGACAGAGACAGTATTCTATAAACAATTGATCTAAAATATGACTTAAAGAAAGAAAGAGAGTAAATCTAACCCTGACCACTATAAAATTGATTATATGCATAAAAGAAGCATGCTTGATATTCTAAAATCAAAGTTGGGGAACATAAAAAAATTATATGCATATCTTTATTGAAAATTATTGAAATTATATCACAAAAAAGAAAAAAAAAACAGTTATCAGTTCATCAGGTGCACCTTAAAGATGTTTTGTTAAAATGTGTTTTTGTACAGATTTATTTTCCTCTTTCAGAGGTTCATTTTAATCTTGTAGAGTAACTCAAGGAAGAGTAAATGGTGTATAACGGAGGCTTTGTTTACACAGTAATAATAATCAAGATCCCAGCAGGTGCATATTCAAACACTGACTAATGTTTCTGCAGAACCAAAGATATGTGTGCGCTCACATTTCTGCGCTAAGGTTATGCAACATGTTGACAAAACCACAAAGCACTTATGAGTCTAACCAAAACCTGGTTATGAAGGTCAGGTCAAGGGTCAAAAAAAGGCACCTACTTAGGAAAGAACAAAACTGCTGTGTCAAATATGCCGCTGACTACTTTTGCAAAAAAAAAAAAAAACAGATTTAAAAAGAGGAGGCGAGTTCAGCTGAATGGACGTAGAGTACAAAAGATACTTGTGTGCGCTCAACAATGTGTCACAAAAATAATGCACGCTGAGTCCAACCGCAAATTAAAGATTTACTGCACAGCCACCAGGGGGCAGTACCAATTTTTGCAACATGGAAATTTGTTTGGTTGATGGTCTTAACTGATGGACTTAATTGCTAGTTAGATAGAAGAAGATTTGATTGTTGCAAATGAGAACTTAAAGTCCTGAGAACAGTTTAGTTACAAATCAAGTGAGAATTTGGCCTAATTTTGCAAAATGTGGATTACTTTGGAGTAATTCAAATGAATTGGGTCATTGTCAGGCTTTTGTGGAACTTGACAATGAGTTTGAATGTGAATGTGAGAATAAATTGTTGTTTGACTCCGTGTGCTTACCCTGCCATGGATTCGCGACCTGTCCAGGGTGAATATGGAAAATGCAGGTCTCAGGCAATTCCTCACTGGCTTCATTTTGCAAACCAAAAATGAGGAAGGTTGATGATTTAGCAAACAAAATACTGAATGAAAATATGATTGCACTCTCTTTTAAATAAGTGAAAATATGATGGCACAGTCATGCACCAAATAGACTCCTCCACTGTCCAAATAGGACTTCACTGAGACATCACTTGTCTCTCACAATCAGTATGACGTCTGGGTGAAGGCCGAAACACGTTGGTGTTTTTTGGTGTTTTTTAAAAGATGCGGAACATGATCTTACCACTATAAATAAAAGCATTTTAAGTATTTAATGTGAGGTACTTCCTTCTCAAAAGTTGCTTTTAGAAGTATCTCAGCCAAAAAACGCCCCTGAACTTAATGTGACTCCAGTGAGGAGTTTTCATCATTAATCCATTATTTGATCAAGTCAAAACATTTACTTTTATGGCAGCAGTGGGGAGGCAATGAGGCACGAGTGCCAATGCAGGCTTCCAGTAGACCATGGCAATGTTTTATGAAAATAATCAGTATAAGTCACACTATAAGCTAACCCCTTGTATGCGTTACTATAGAGCTGCCCATTACAATAAACTTGTACATTTTTGTTTGCAGTTCAATTCACAGTTATTTTACATTTATTCACACACTCAAATCGCCTTAACACAAAAAAGTTCCACTGCAGGAACCCTCTCACTCTCTCTCATTTTCTACCGCTTTAGCCTCCACTGAGGCTAAAGCCTCCACCTAACTCCAACTGACACAGGGTGAGAGGCGGAGTACACCCCGGACGGGTCGCCAGTCCATCACAGGGCCACATAGAGACAGACACTCATTCACTCTCACATTCACACCTATGGGCATTTTAGAGTGTCCAATGGGCCTAATCCCCACATCTGTTTGTTTTTGGACTGTGGGAGGAAGCCAGAGTACCAGGTGAGAACCCGGGACCTCTTGCTGCAAAGGCAAGAGTGCTAACCACTACACCAACCGTGTGGGACCACTGCAGGAACCCTCCCCCCAACTCAAAAAAAATTACAAAAAATTAGAAATTATGATTAGAAAAGCATTTTCCTCAACAGACAGATTCTGATGTTTATGTCTCGGAGACTAATTAGTCTTTAAAGAACAAACCACACCGTGTTGGTGTTGGTGACAGCAGTTCCTTTGTTTAACTGTGCACCTGCGCGTCAACTGGTCTTCCCTCTTTACACCAACAGAGATTTAGAACGTGTCACTGTTGCCACAGATCAACAGTGTTGGCACACAAATTTATCATCGTTCTGTGCTGAAATAGTCTTATACTATGTAATCTCTGTCTTGTTTTATTTACTTTTACTTTTCGCTTTCATATTGCATATACTATGGGATATATTGCCATGCTTTCTTCATACTAAAATAGTAATAATACTGTATATATATATATATATATTTTTTTTTTTTTTTTTTTACATGGTAGGTCTTATGCTGACCAAGCAACAATGACTTTTTTTGTCTCAAAACCAACATTATGGGAGCTTCTCTGATAAATGCAGTGAAGAGGGCAAGCCATTAAAGGTGAGTATACTGGAAAACAACAATAATCAGCTTGTGTTTATTAGCTACAAATCCAAGATGTCTGTGTAGATTCTCATCTCATTGAGCTACAAATACACTTTACACTAAATATCTGATAGCCTGTCTATTGAGATTTAAGTGAAACAACAAACTGGATTGGGTGAAGCTGAACCATTCAAATTCTAGTTCAAACACTGTCAGGTGAAGCCGAGCCAAACCACATTGTAGTTAATGGCTTTCACGTTCAGTGCACTTAAAGGTCAAGTTTCAAAGTCCATAGCTTAAATTTGGAACCAGTCCCAAAAACAGCCCACGCGTTAAGCTTGTTTGTAATTAGTTTAATGTCAAATATGAAGTGTAACCAATGTGGAAAGTTGCACGTGTACTACCTGCTCTTAGGAACACTCAACTGCTTTTTTTATCTGTATTGTATTTCATCACTTTACTTAACTACTTATTTTTTTAAATCAAATAGTTTTTTTATATTGAATTATAATTCATTAAAAATCTTTCAATTCAATTCAATTCAATTTTATTTGTATAGCGCCAAATCACAACATACATTATCTCAAGGCACTATACATAATAAGGCCAAAACCTTTACAATATTACAGAGAGAAAAGAAACCCAACAGTTCACACAATGAGCAAGCACAAGGCATTTCACCGTTTTGATACTAATCTTTTAATTACTTTTCACTCTTTTTACTTCTTTTAACATTTTCAGTCTCTGCAAGTGTCTTTTTAACAATGAATGTAATTTTTTACCTTTGTAATGAAAGGTTTTCTGTAAATAAAATTGCCATGTCTTGTCACAATAGGCTGTACAATAATGCAACTGTGTGGAAACACAAAATAAATTCTCTTCCTCTTCACCTCTCTCAAAAGGAATGGCAATATCTATGAATGGCTTGAGCCTCTTTGCCCTTCTAGTGACACTTTTTGTATTTAAAACATGGGACTTCATTAAATTTCCGAGTCTGGTTTCATCACCGGTAAGTCCATTCTATTTACACAACTTCAATAAAATGTGGGACTTGAATAACACAAAGCAGGCATTTGAATATGGTGTCCCTTTTTATTTGTTACTTCAGGAACTTGATGAAGAGGAACAATTTCTACCTCAGACCAGACAAAGAAGAAATGGTTAGTCCAATAAACCAATGAAACATATGAATTTGTATAAATATTTTATATATCTATATATAATATATAAAGATGAATTTTGAGGAAAAAAAAATGTTTGCCTCATTGTCTTGCCACTAGACAATCTTCTTTCCAAATACATTTTTTTTCTGCACCAAATTCCATAGAGAAAATCAACATTTTTAGCTCAGAGAGACATGGGGGCTGCTGGTCTCCCTATACATTGTTTGGCAAATTTGAGTTGCTTTGTTAAATCCAAAACCAAGGATTTCATACACTGTCACTAAATACCTCAGTTGAACTTATTGATAAAAGAAGCAGTGGATCAGCGACTCCTGCACACTACATTAAAAAGTATTGCTGATTTTCTCTATGGACTTTGGTGCTGGGTGTGAGCAGTTTCCAGAGTGACACAAACTTCAGTCGTTTGTTGTCAGTGGCTTAAATCTGACTTTCCTTTTGTCCCCACTGGCAGCCATGTTTTCCGGTAGTGTCTCAGGGTAGTTCCTGGAGAACTACAAATAAAACTGACCTTTCTGTCTTTAAATCTGACGATTAACGTCTCTGTCTCTGCAGCGCTTTCAGACCAGTGGACTTACATTGTTGACGTTGCAGTCAACGTCTCTGACGCAGAAGCACTTGAGCAGGTCCGCGCTGCCTTGAATGCCACCAATCTCCCTATACAGATTGACAACAACACCGAAATCTCAGACATTAGCCTCACAACAGGTGATCCTCAACTCCTTCAAACAAACAGTTACAAGCATTTTTGCCAGGATTCACAGTGTTTGATCAGAACTTCTCTTCTGACAGTGTGTTCCTCAACCGGCTCCGGCTTTGAGTGCAGATGTGCGGAAGGTTTTGCGTGGCCGTACGACACCTGTGTCACATACGGAACCTGTGATCACACATGGAGCAGCATCTGTAACTGCATCAGTGACATTCCCGCTGACAGCTGGTCCTGTCAGCCGATATTAGGTAATCATTTCATAACCTAACACGCTTGTCTAATCAAGAGGAACGTGTAAATCATGGCTTATCATATAATTAAAACGTCCAAGTGAAGTAATACTTACAGTAATCTTGGAACTTCCTCATAACTCCACATGGTGTTTTCCCAGGCTGTTATTGTCTTGATATGATTTCACTGATTAAATAAACAATGGCTCTGGATATTTCAAGTTGTCACGACAGTGTGACAGAGACCCAGTGTGCACCACACAAGAGGACTTTCAAAACTGACTTGATTTTAAAAAACGTGTGAGACCACAGACACAGCGAACTCTGTAACCAATTTTCAATGCTTTAATCCCGAGAAAGCACAGATTAGATAATCCAGTCAAGACGCAGGACCATGCACTTGGTGTTTAATCAAAGATTTCAGCAAGGAGATTCCACGGATTTGGGATCTCACAGGCACTCGCATGATTTAATGTGGCCTCAGAATATAAACAGACTGTCGGCGCCGTCAGGTAATAGCTGTTGTGTGTGGGATGTTTTGTGTTGAGAAAAGCAAGACGCTGTTGATGAAGTCATGGCTGGAAAGATGGAATCAACTGGAATTTGGGAAGAGTCTGAGTCCGGTAAAAGTTAGAACCACGTCTGTTAATCAAAACTATGGGATAATTTGGTCAGATAATCTGTACAAATCAGCCTCAAATCAGAAGGCACTGTTTGATTATCTTAAATTGGACTCAGCCATTGTTACGTGGATTATTTGCTCCATTGCTTATAGCTACAGTGAACAATCAAAATGCCATGAAAAGTGCCTATAATGGTATGAAACAAATGGTACGTTCTTTTCCTACAGAACTGCTTGATCCCATCGAGTATGAAGTGGAATTGGAGCTGAACGTGACAGATGTTGAGGTAGTGGACACTCTCAGGAGCCTCCTGAACAACAGCAGCTTTTCCCTCACCCTGGGTCCCACTGTGAACGTCACCACCATCAACATCACCACGGGTAAGAATGGAGCACCTGCTGGTCTGAGTGAAGCGCAGACTGCACGTGTTTTTTCTATATCACTACTTTTTTTTGTACACGTACAAATATGATTCAGCTTTGTGGTGTTTGCTGTTTTCTTTCATTCGATTTTTTTTTTTGTTGAAAAAGAACTCTGTCCAATCATCCTGGGTGGCTTCAGTGCACTAGAGAGTGTAGGGTCAGATAGAAAAGGATGAAGAGCAAAGCACAAGGCAGCAATACTCAGGACTTCATTTATCAATTAAAGCAAGTGCAGCAAGAGCACGGTGGAGCAAACAAACAGCGCCGTTTGCCTGCATCACCATGGTGACAGGAAAAACTACTACAAAAATGGACAGCGCCAGTGCCAATTTCTAGCCACCAGAGTTCAAATCCACAAAGTTTGAGCAACATGTCTAAGAACTTGATAGAGTGATGCATTGCACGAGTATAGAAACAAAGTATAGACTATACTGACAGCTTTCTGAATAAACTTTTCCCCATCAGCATGTAAAATAAACAAGATATTATAGTTTATTTGCGTTCTGCTGCATCCTGCGTTGCATCTGATATGAAGTGATGCTCATTTTGAGCGTGTTGTCGTGGCAGTGATCCTCTCTCACTACCTTTCACTAGGATCTTTGCTTCCTCCCCCAACTGCTTTGGCACAAACGCTATCCAACATCTTATTATACATCTGCTGTAGGGTAGGTCAAAGGTCAGAGAACCAGCAATGTAGATAAACTGCTGAAAACTTTTTAGTTGGAGCCGGGAATATAGTTGAAAAACATTGTGAATGCAACGAGTGAAGAGACGAGTTGCCTGACGTACTTCCTGGTATATGCGTCTATGGATTAAATAAAGCTGTAGAGGATGGATGGATCCTGCATGACAGAATTGCTTGATGTCAGCTAGTTGAGCTCTATTCTGCGTTTAAAATCATTTAAAAGGGACAGGGATAGATTTTCCCAGGACCGAATGCAAATGGAATAAATAAATAAATAACAAGATCATAAGTTGTTCTTTCAAACCACAGGCATGTGAATGCTCTTATTTCTCAACCAAAAATATGTTTCTCATTTACATTTTTTAGTAATGCATAACAAGGTATAGTGTTTTATCTTCTTGGCAGGAATGAGGAAATGAGGTTGGATGAAACAATTTTTCTGGATGTGAAAGTGATTAGGTTTTGGCACAGTGACACAAAATTGACTTTACTCTGCTCTTTTTTTATTATTTGTTGTTTTCATCAGCTGCTCTTAACTAATTGACCCTAGCTGGACAGTTAAATTTGTTTGAAACTTATCCGAATAGGTCAAGTGTGACGCTCATAAGGGTTCAAGCACACTATCATATCCAAATAACACAGTAAAAGCCATGCAAACAGAGCACAAAATGATTTGGAGTGTTTGGAGTCGACCTGCTCACAAAGTGACCTGCTGCTTGGCCTGCACGTCACTCTCTTGTTGCCAATGTTGATGTGACATGAATGTTTTTTTCCCCCCGACAGAATGTGCAAATGCAACATTTTTGTGAAAACTAAAAATAACTAAAAAATCTGAACAAAGAGGTTTTGTTTAAGCCAATTTAGTCACTCACTTGTAACTTAAATAAGTGTAAAACAAGCTCATCTCGTGGTGTAGCTTAAACGAAACCACACACACACACACACAAATCAGTGTTTCACACAAACTATGCTAACAATGTGTAAGAGTGTGTGAAACCAGAAACCTGTTATTTCAGCTACGACGCTAAGTTCAGTCAGTGAAAACAGCCTCACAGCTCGTGTTGGGGAATATTCCAAACGCTTCCTCATGCAGTGGGATTTCCCCTGCCGTTACAACGGTGCCACGATTCACCTTATCTAAAGCTGGAGACAAAAGTCCACGATTTATTTTCTGTACTCACCGGGATTTCAGAACACTTGGAAAAAAGGTTTTACACAAAGAAAAGGTTTCACTCAGGATTGAATTCAGAGCAAACAGCACTTATCAAAGCAACTGCTGCCATTTAAAACCAACGGGATCCCAAATGACTGTTTTATTGTTACACTGCAAAAACGGCCACATTATAGAAATAAACCAAATATGTTCATATTGATTTAAAAAGAATCAGCAAATGGAGTGAGAAATTTTTTTTTTTTTTAATTTTAGTTGGCTAGAATACTTCAAACTAGCCCGTAAATCTATATCCACTTTCAGACAAATGTTCCTTAAAACTAGACAGAAGTCAAAATGTAAAGGTTTAAACATTTCTTACATGACAACATTTCTTTGCTTGCAAAATGTACTTAAAATGAGTCTTCCTTTGCTTGACTAAGCTGACTTTAAGAATTTATACCCTAGACTTTCTGCTATTTGCACACACACACGCACACACTAATCCTGTCATTTAAATAATAGTTTAAGCCTGTTGCTGCTTAGTCAAGCTTGAAATAGTAGCTTAATCAGACAAAACCAGATATATATTTCTTTTAAATCACAGCTCGCTTGTCAGGAAAAAGATTCTTTTTAGGCAGCAAGGCTCAGTTTACATAATCATTTTTTGCACAGTGTACTGTGGACAGATATTGGTGGCTTACTGTTGAATATTTACATTTAAATATGCATATCTTGGGTCTCACCTCAAGTGCAATATAATTAATACAAATAATAGAATAAGCGATATCTCTCCAGCATCATAGCTGAGAGTTTCTGTAACGTTTGTGAAATCAGTGTGAGGAAAACCCAAGTGTGAGAGTAATTTTGAAAGACAGAACTCTCGCATCTGTACATTGTTTCCTCATTCTCCTGTTACACTTCCTGCTAGGATTCCTGATGCAGACATGCTTGTTTAAGGGCCTGTTAAGGGTTTGACGGCCCTTCATATGGTGACGCACTGTGTGAACGTGTTTTGATATGGAATGGTGTATATATATATATATATATATATATATATATAACATATATATATATATATAACAGACAGAAATAAAACTAAAATAATTACATGGTCAACTGTAACTAAAACACTAAAGATGATGTAATACATTCAATAAAAAGATAATTACAGCCAAATATCTATGACATGGGGGCCAATGAGCATCTAGTCTGGTCAGGAGGAGGTAAGTCAATAAAAAAAAAAAAAAAAAACATTTTGGGGAAAAAGCAACTGTTCAGTAGGATTGGGTGATATTAATTTAAAATGATATCACAATATTCCATAATTGTATCACAATAATGATATTGGTGACCATATTTCACAACATTTCAAAATGAAAATGTTTTGTTCTGCTGTTTGTTCTGCTGTTGAATATGTCTATTTCATAATACCAAATATATTTAGGATGCAAAATTAATCTAAAAAAAATTTTTTTTGAAGTTTGACACCTCTGGTCTACAGTATTGTATTGTATATAGTGTTTAAACAAGTATAAACAAGAAACATACTGTAAACATTTTAGCAATTGTTCAATAATTTATTTGGCAAATAAATTGAATTCACCTTTTTTAATGGCCAAATTTAAGTCGGCTCACTAAAACTTCTGTTCAGGAATTCAAGTAAATAACTACAATCTGACATCCTAATCAAGAAATAATAATGTGCTCACTATTTTTTAAATAATACTGTTAATTTAGAAATTCATGAACAACAATAATTATGTTCTAGCATTAAAAATATCATTTCATTTAAAGAGCTTCTACATACTGTTGTGTTAACCATTACAGAAACATAAAAATGATTTTGATCATTACCAGTGCTGTTCATTTAGAGCAGCTGTGACATAAACCTTACATTTGGTGGTGGTCTAATACATTTGTTTAGCATTGTACTTTATCATTATATAATATATTATTTTTAATTTAATTTTGCTCTTGTGTTTTTTTTTTTTTTTTAAAGTGTGTTACCCAAACGGCAGCAACTTCCAGTGCATATGTGAGGATCAGTACGTTTGGTCCTATAACATCTGTGTTACATACGGAGCCTGCGATGATGACGACTTGGACAACGGCACGTGCGGGTGCATCAACACTCTTCCATCCAGTGGACAGTACTGCCAGCCAAAGACAGGTGAAAGAGACTCAAATATAGTTATGTATGTTTATGTCTCACCATGTAATAAACAACACAGTAGTTCTTAAAGTGGAAAATCATATTTCTGATGTTTTTTTGGTGTGTCCCCGTGCCCTTCCCGTATCTAAACATCATAAAGTGCCAAAATAAACACTTCAGCCACTTCTGAGAAAGAAGAGCTTCGCTGTTTACCTGCCCTCGAGCAAGTGGTTTTGAAAAGTCAAACATTAAACCTGAAGAAGAAGCACTGTGGAGCAGTCAGTCAGCTGGTAGCTGGCCAATCAAAAGAGACTCAGTGTTCTGGGGGGCGGGCACTAGCTCAGAAACAGAGTACCTGTTCAGTGGCTGGCAGAGAGCAGCAATAAACTGGCTTAATCTGAAGACACTATGAGATTTTGACCATAAATATTGTTTAATGTATCTAAGTAGACATGAGTAATCTGGATTTTTGGTTCAAACAGACCATTCTATGTGACCGTTAACATACGCTGTCATGTTCTCCTTTTTATTTGCTTGTAGTTGTGCAGCTGTATGAATACACAGTTGAAGTGGAAATCAGTGTCGGTGACATTGAAATGATGGAACAATTAAGGGAGGCTTTGGAGAACATAAGTTTCCCTGTTAGGGTAAACAACATGATTAACATCACACAAATTGACATCATATTTATTGGTAAGAACAACAATTCCATCTGCTCATTTAAAAGAAAAATACACGATAATGTTTTGAATGTAGATTTTAAATCTTTTAATTTTTTTGTTTTTGTTTGTTTGTTTGTTTATTTTTCCCGACAGTGCCTCCAATTATATATGAATACCAGATTTCCATCGAGGTGAACACCACAGATGCAGAGCAGCTGAGAAACGCCCTGCAGAATATAAGCTTCCCGGTTCAAATCGGCTCACAGATAAACATCTCTGATGCCAATTTAACCACCGGTGAGGGCAAATACTTCAGCATTCAGAAGAATAATATACTACTAAAAATTATGATATGAATTCATGTTTATGCAAGAGGAAAAACAATACATATACAGTATATTTTTTGAAAGTTTGCAGCCATGATGGCACTGGTTTCCAGTGCCGCTGTGAGGAAGACTACCTGTGGTCTTGCTACACATGTGCCATGTATGAACCATGTGACGGGGAAACAAACACATGCAGCTGCATCAGAGCTTTTCCCACGGATGGACAATACTGTCAACTGATGCACAATCAAAGTGAGTACAATGGCTACACATGTATCTCAGTTTTAATGGCCAAAGACATGTTTTAAATCTTTTTTTTTTTTTTATCAGTATTTCTTCTAAAAATGGGGACACACTTTTTAAACTATGGCAACCCAGTTAACAATATAATGCAATCCTGGTTTGACCACTTCCTTATTTATTCTACACTATTCTCAAAAGTAGGGGAAATTATGACGACAGCTGCAGGACCTAGTTTTATAAAATGCCCCAGAAGTTTGCACTGAAGTAGGACAAAAAAGACGTGTCCATTATGCAGCGCATCAGCTCGAAAAATAAAATGTTATGGTCTATATTTTGATATAGGATTTTATGTATTTATTTTTAATATTATGTAAATATATCATGGATATTATATCTTATGTCAATGTAACTTTTGCTGCTGGTATTTTGTCTGACTGCACTTGATTCCCAATCAATTTTAAGCAAATCTGTGAATACTGCAACATTTTAGACTATTTTAAGCACCATTCTTTTGCTAATATTATTTTATTTTATTTGCTCTTAACTAGTTGCCCCATTGGACTATTAGAGTACTTACTACATGAGTAAAAAAACACCATCATCTGCCACTAATCTTTTTACAATTTTTGAAGTGATCTGTGTGAAAATAAAATGTAAAAATGTACATTTTACCCTGTATTTTTCTATTTTTTGTGGTTTGTAGGTAAACCCGCCATTTTCACACAGATGCACTGCATGTCACCAATCAGAACTTCACTTTACGCATGTATTATTTAATGAATCTTAAGCAAAAGGCTGTAAAACAGTCAGCAGCTTTACTTGATGACCCAAAAATGACTTTTGTCCCATCTATAGGTCCCAACCCAGATTAACTGGAGTGTTTTTAATGTTGAAAGTGATGAGTGTGTGACATTTTACCTCATGAATGTGTGTCTGCAATGAAAGTGTCCGCACGTTGAAACTCAATCTCTAACAAGTCTTTGTTTCTCTCTTCACAACCTGCAGCGTGTCCTTCGACAACAACAGGTAAAGTGGAGCAGACGTAGCTGAAGGTTAAATGAATCATGTTCCACCCGTGAACGCATGTTGTTTCCTCCCCGTCTCTGCTTCTGCAGCTCCTCCACTTGTTTATGAAACGCTCATTTCCATTGAGATAACCGTCTCAGATGTGGGTGCGGTGAACACGCTGAGGGCCGTCCTGAGCAACATCAGCTACCCCGTCCACATCAGTAACAGCATACAAATATACGGCATCAACATTTCCACAGGTAAAAATAAAATAAATAAATAACCTGTGCCATGCTGTGATAGAGGGGGCAGTCTTGTAATATGTCTCGTATGTAAAGAAAAGCATCATTCGTAGGAACAAGAAGTGGAGGTGAAAGTTCAAAGTGTGAGTCTAGAAACTGCTCGAACACTGAAAAAAAAAATCACATTTTCATCTTTAAATTTGTCATGTGATCAGTTCCAGGATTAAGAGATGATCCTCTTTACATTTCATATACTGTTTAACTTTTAATTGCGAGTCACATTCTTCTTCGAAACTACTCTCGCCTTTGGTCCCCAGTCTGCTCTCCAGACAGTGCTGGTTACCAGTGCAGATGTGAGGAGCAGTATCGCTGGTCATGTGACCAGTGTTTAACATATGGACCCTGTGACAACATCACCTCTGACACGTGTGGCTGCATCTATGGCCGTCCTCCTGATGGACAGTACTGTCAGCCCGTTGACCAACACAGTGAGCAACATTAATTACTTTGTAACGCACTTGTTGTGAATCAGAATGAGGAGGTTTGGAAGACTTTGGAAATGCTGCCATCTGCTGTTGAGAAAGTACAATTACATTTCATGTCTTACTGGATGTGTGGGACTCTTTCTTACAGACTTTACAGCGTGTCTGCCTACAACAACTCCAGCACCGAGTGAGACAACATTAAAAATCAATGTAACATACATATCTGAACTCAAACATCCAGTTTTCTTACACGAGCACATATTTCTGATAACATCTCGCCGCAGCTCCTCCAGCCGTTCATGAGTACTTCCTGTCTGTTGAGCTCAACACCTCTGACGTTACACTCGTCGATCGACTGAGGACCATTCTGAGCAACATCAGTTACCCAATCAGCATCGACAACCACATCCAGGTCTCTGTCATCAACATTTCTACAGGTAACAACGGCAAAACAACTAAAACTTATTTTTCTGTTCAGGAATGCAAGTAAATAGCTATAATCTGACATCCTGCTCAGGAAATAATCATGTGCTTAATAGTTTTCTTATTTTATTTATTTATTTTTTTAAATGATACTGTTAATTTAGAAATTCATGAACAACAATAACTATGTTCTAACATTAAATATATCATTTCATTTAAAGAGCTTCTACATACTGGTGTGTTAACCATTAAAGAAACATAAAAATGATTTTGATCATTACCAATGACGATCTAACATTCTTGTTTTCCTGTCCCGTTCCTGTGTAGTTTGTTACCCCAACAGTACAACATACCAGTGCAGATGTGAAGAGCACTTTCTTTGGCCTTGTCATATGTGCTCCACTTTTGGGAAATGCAGCGACACGTTTGACAGTAGCTGCAGCTGCATCAATGGCCTTCCACTGGACGGACAGTACTGTCAGCCTGTTGACCAATACAGTGAGCAGCTCTAATTTTTATGAAGTTAAAAGGTCAGAAATTTGCCATTGTGTTTTTCGGTCAAAATTCAGTTGCATCTTTCCTCTCCCGTTCCTCACAGACTTGACCTCCTGTCCCGTCACGACGCCCCCTCCATCACCAACAAGTGAGACTGAGAAGACGACACTGATGAGAAGCATCACATGATCACAGGTCAGACATGATTCAGTTTGTCTCTTTCTGTCCCTCTTCCGCAGCTTCTCCAGTTGTCCATGAATATCTTCTGTCCATTGAGCTGAACACCACAGATGTTTTGGTGACAGAGCGACTGAGGAACATCAGCTACCCACTCATCATTAACAGCAGCATCCAAGTCTCTGACATCAACATTACTACAGGTAAAGTACAAACACACGGTTTTCCCCACAGGGTGCCGTATTTGGAAGGGTACTATATTGTTCATAAATCTAACCTTTGTCCAGGTGGGCACACATTCTCTTTAAACACTATGGTCTGACTGTATCTGAAATGCATTCTAAAAGTTTTGTCTTGGAAATGTGATAATTAAACAAATTTATGATACCTTTTTTTCCCCTTTTCTTTCCCCAGTCTGCTCTCCAGACAGTGCTGGTTACCAGTGCAGATGTGAGGAGCAGTATCGCTGGTCATGTGACCAGTGTTTGACGTACGGATCCTGTGACAACACCACCTCTGACACGTGTGGCTGCATCTATGGCGTTCCTCTGGACGGACAGTACTGTCAGCCTCTGACAGGTACACGCTGGACGTCTCTTGAGCATACATGTACATCGTAAAACTTCAGCTTCATTTCAGACGCGTGCCATTTCTTGTTTTCCAACAGATGTCTCGCCTTGTCCATCAACGACTCCTCCATATGGTAGGAAACGACGACGTTTATTTCAGATCCATCTTTCTTCCTTCTTCCTCCACTCAACCAAATTCATTCTTATTAATGAAACTTCTATTACATCACTTAGTTTTGGTCTTTGAATTCATCTTGGTTTCTGATCACTACTTTCTTTCAGTTACAGCCACAACATCACCAACCATAACCGGTATTTATTATTTATTAAAAACACAGACACACATATATGTATATATATATATATATATATATATGGCATACAGTCTAGTATATATACTACTATATATATACTAGACTGTATGCCAGAATATGCTATGGTAGTGAAATCTGATTATACAAGGTCGCAGGCGACGCATTCATGACATTTTGTGATTGGAATCTCTTCGACCCATGGTTCTCAAACTGTGGTATATGAGCTTCCTCTGGTGGTATGTGTAGAACAATTAGAAATACTGTGCTGCTGCTGCATATACCAGGATATGTGATCAGAGTGGAGCTGAGGAACAAATATTGGCTATACCAGAGACTGAAGTATATGTGAGGAGGAGGAGGATGACGACAGGGCAAATGATCTTATTGGGAATAAATCTGACTGCGCTGAAAAGTCTGTAGCAGACTTTGCTCGGCCTATTTGCACCACTGTATTTGAACGTTGGTGATAATGGTGTTACTTCAGGAGATCAATATTTTCTCAGGTGGTACTTGGTATAAAAAAAAATAAGAACCACTCTATGTATCTGAATTTGGGCCTCTGTGTAAGATACATTTATTGTGAAATATGTGGTTTTGAAAGTCACTTCCAAGCAACACCTGCGGGACTGCATCGTGCACACACACACTCACATGAACACATGACCCAAGGGGCGAAAGATTACAAGGAGAAACCTGGATTACATCATACTGTATATGTGACTCCATATCTGATACCATATCTTTATCACCTGATTTCTTTTGTATTGTCACTAAAACATTATTCAATGTTTCCTTTAGATACAACACATGTTAATACGACAGAGCTGAACACTACTACACCCATGACGACACCAATGTCTGTACCAACGAGTAAGTCATTTTAAGTAACTTTTGATAACCTCCAGAGAGATCACAAAAAAGTCACTTTACCCACTAACAGATTCCACAGCTGCAAATTCTACAACAGTTACAACACTGCCAACAGTTGTCACAAGTAAGTACTTTGCAAAAACAGACTTGTTATGACTGAAGTAACTGATCTGGCCATGGGATCATCCTATGATGTTCTTTTAGACTCCCGTATTATCCGTGTCTTTGCAGCATCTCGGCAAATTCTGCTGCATCTGTAAACAGACTAAATCTAGTGGAACAGACAATAGGAGCCAAGTAAAGGCCAGTATGGTACCTTTAATTTAAAGATCTTGAATTTTAACAAGGGTATTAACTACCTCTTTTACAAAAAATATGCTTATCCATTTTTGCTTTTACAACAGCTCAAGCAAACAAACCAAAAACAAGACACAGCAACACACATCGGCTCAGTTCCACACATACAGCCTCCAAGTTAAAGTATGGTACTATGGTATATTGATGAGTCCAACACTCATGGCATTAAAACAAATTTCACAGTTGGACTTAACTATAAGTACATTTTTTAACTATAAGTACATTTGGTAAGATTCAACAGCAGAAAATAATTGGTTAATGGTTAATAGGGTTGGATAGATGAAAAACTTTTTTCTGTAATGCCCCTGCTTGGTGTGTGCGTTCCTATGCACATACACGTGTGTAATACAATAGCACACGTGTAAATGACCTGCCAAGTCCGTGACCTAGATCTTAAGGTGTGAAATTTTCACTCTAAAGGGTAAAACTTAAGAATATCATCATTTGAGGCTTGACAATGACAACAGGGGTGTCAACAACAACAACGACGGAGGAAGGAAGAAGGGAGACTACAAGTTAGAGTTGAAATGTGGTAATACAATAGTGTATGTGGATTTAATTAAATAAATAAATATAACAACACAACAATGCCAACAGTTACAAAAAGTACATTACCTGGGAAATAAATGATGTAAAAATGAATGAAAACATAAATAATCTGTCTGAGCAGGGTTAGCATTTTAAAATGGTTGTAATGCTTTAACTACACTAAGAAATGTGCTGAGTTTTGGATTGTTTTATTTCCAGATTCAACGCCTGCTGTTACAACAGCTTCAACAACACTAGTAACAAGTAAGAGTTAATTTCATAATTTTGCTATTGTGAATGAGGCATAAAGGGGCATTCCATTTGTTGGAAGTTGGAATTTTCCGAGTTCATAGTCAGATATTTCGACTGGAATTGCCCCCTCAAATTGAATTTCATGTCACAAATTCTCATATCGGATTCCTTTGGTCGCCACTTGTATTATTAGTAAAATCTATTTACTATAAATTGGAGTTTTGTATTATCTGTTTCATGTTGAATCAGTTGTACGCATAGTACCCTGACACGTGCTACATTGTTTTAATTTAATAAATGACTAATTGTGCAGCATAAGTCAGGCATAATGAGCACACATCTTCACATATGTCAGATTCTAACCTTAAAGTTTGAAACAGAATTATTAAAATGTCAACTTTTCAGACTTAAAAACAAAAATATCTTTTTAAATGCCTCCACATTTTTGCATTACATGCTGTATTAAAATATAAATGCAGCATACTTTTTAAAAAAACAAAACTGTAAAAATTACAGTAAGTAACCTGTGCTTCAGTTTTACCAATTTTATTGTGAAGTAAAATGTAAGTGGTGTCTTTTCAGATTCAACACCTGTTACTACAGTTACAAACACTACAATGTCTGCAACAACACTTGTACCAAGTAAGTGTAAAAAAGTGTAAAGGTAAAAATTATTATTGATTTTGCAGGTTAGTAAATATCATATTTTTAGACTTGGCTAGAGTAATACATTATATTGTTGTAATACAATAGTAAAATGGTCAGTGTGATTTCAACACCTATTGCATACATATCCCAACACTTTACATATAAACCACTTTTCTGCAATTTAATCAATAGATTTTTCCAGCCAAATTAGCTTTGAATACAACTATTTAACAAAAAAAGATAGGAAGAATTTCTTTATAACTTGTGAAATCTTGGCTTACATAGCTGTAACTGTTTTATTATTAAGTCTATAATGTACAGAAATGGCATCGATGTAATGACACTTAGTATAAACTGTTATTTTACAGATTTATTTTACAGATTCAATACCTGTTTTTACTGCAGGTAGAAACATTGCAGCCGCTGCAACACAAATATTTGTAATGAATATGGGAGCGGAAATAATAACATATTGCTAATAGTTTGAACCCGTCATGACTTATTTTATATTATATTTTCAGACCTAATAACAACTGCTACAACATAAGTGGACACAACAACACTTTCCCCTACAACTGTAACAACTGTAACAAGTAACGGCTTAAACAAAAGTCATCATTTGCATGTTTGTACAATGATATCTGCGGTATTCCTTCCAATTTCTTTAATATTAGTCTGTAATTTAGCCATGTACAGTATATCAGGTTTTACAAACCATACAAACCACTGTGGTTACTAATCAGATAAAAGTAATGGCTTTACACTTAATGTGAAATTTTTTATTATTAATTTATATATATATATTATATATTATATATATATTATATTATATATATATATTTCAGATTTAGCAATAACACAATTGCCCTGCTTAATTTTTGACACAAATCTTCACGAGTGAAAGTTTCAAATGTCAAGGTTAATGCACAATTATAATATGATTTTTTTTTCCCACATAACAGCACATCCTTCTGCGACATCCCCTTATAACATTATTGTTGGTCTATAGTTTACATCTATGACATATCTGTGCAGAAAAAATGTTCTCTTAAGTATGAATAATATTTTTTTGTTTCCACTTTCTTTTATTTTACAACAAATTTAGTTATCTTTGTTTTGTGGATGACACCCATATCTATGTCTCAAACAAGGCCACCATATGCTACCTAATAACATATGGTTAAAAATATGTGTTAAAAATAAATCACCAATACTTTATTTTGACCCTAAAAAACTTGAATAGAATAGAACAGTCTTGTGTCTCTAGTGTTCAAAACTCAACAGTTACAAGAAAATCACAGGCATTATGTGGTCATACTACCTCCAATGGAGCATTATAAAAACTGCAACTTATGTTGTTCTTTAACATAAACAATATTTGGTTTGTCTTCTGTGCATTCAAGTGATATTTTAAAGTATAATAATATGTTTGAACGGTTTTATTTTCAGCTCCTAATGTGACCAGCCAAAATTCTACGATGAGTGCTACCACTACGACTACCACCCCTCTATCTCTACCTATCTCCACCACAGCCACTACTACCACAATTTCCACTACACCAGTTAGCACAACTAGTACCACTATCCCAACTACACTTACCATTACTACTAGTACAACTACCACTACACCAGTAAGCACAATTAGCACTACCACTACTCCCTCCACAACAACTACTCCACCTCCAAGCACTACCACCACTACTCCCTCCACAACAACTACTCCACCTCCAAGCACTACCACCACTACTCCCTCCTCAACAACTACTCCACCTCCAAGCACTACCACCACTACTCCATCCACAACAACTACTACACCTCCAAGCACTACCACCACTACTCCCTCCACAACAACTACTCCACCTCCAAGCACTACCACCACTACTCCCTCCACAACAACTACTCCACCTCCAAGCACTACCACCACTACTCCCTCCACAACTACTACACCTCCAAGCACTACCACCACTCCTCCTTCCACAACTACTACACCTCCAAGCACTACCACCACTCCTCCTTCCACAACTACTACACCTCCAAGCACTACCACCACTCCTCCTTCCACAACTACTACACCTCCAAGCACTACCACCACTCCTCCTTCCACAACTACTACACCTCCAAGCACTACCACCACTCCTCCTTCCACAACTACTACACCTCCAAGCACTACCACCACTCCTCCTTCCACAACTACTACACCTCCAAGCACTACCACCACTCCTCCTTCCACAACTACTACACCTCCAAGCACTACCACCACTCCTCCTTCCACAACTACTACACCTCCAAGCACTACCACCACTCCTCCTTCCACAACTACTACACCTCCAAGCACTACCACCACTCCTCCTTCCACAACTACTACACCTCCAAGCACTACCACCACTCCTCCTTCCACAACTACTACACCTCCAAGCACTACCACCACTCCTCCTTCCACAACTACTACACCTCCAAGCACTACCACCACTCCTCCTTCCACAACT
Organism: Brachirus orientalis; assembly: GCA_016785285.1. Classification (NCBI taxonomy): domain Eukaryota; kingdom Metazoa; phylum Chordata; class Actinopteri; order Pleuronectiformes; family Soleidae; genus Brachirus; species Brachirus orientalis. The sequence continues at coordinate 8,957,147 of JAFBJR010000940.1, read as the reverse complement.
ACTACACCTCCAAGCACTACCACCACTCCTCCCTCCACAACTACTACACCTCCAAGCACTACTACCACTACTCCCTCCACAACAACTACTTCACCTCCAAACACTACCACCACTACTCCCTTCACAACAACTACTACACCTCCAAACACTACCACCACTACTCCCTCCACAACAACTACTCCACCTCCAAGCACTACCACCACTACTCCCTCCACAACAACTACTACACCTCCAAGCACTACTACCACTACACCTCCAAGCACTACTACCACTACTCCCTCCACAACAACTACTACACCTCCAAGCACTACTACCACTACTCCCTCCACAACAACTACTACACCTCCAAGCACTACCACCACTCCTCCTTCCACAACTACTACACCTCCAAGCACTACTACCACTACTCCCACAACTACTACAACTACCACCACTACTCCCACAACTACTACAACTACCACCACTACTCCCACCACAACTACTACAACTCCAAGCACTACTACCACTACTCCCACAACTACTACAACTACCACCACTACTCCCACAACTATTACAACTACCACCACTACTCCCACAACTACTACAACTACCACCACTACTCCCACAACTACTGAAACTACCACCACTACTCCCACCACAACTACTACAACTCCAAGCACTACTACCACTACTCCCACAACTACTACACCTACCACCACTACTCCCACCACAACTACTAGACCTCCAAGCACTACTACACCTACCACCACTACTCCCACCACAACTACTACACCTACCACCACAACTACTAGACCTCCTAGCACTACAACACCTACCACCACTACTACCACCACAACTACTACACCTACCACCACAACTACTACACCTCCTACCACAACAAAACGTACTACCTTACCACCAACAGGTAATGTTTTACAGAGAAAAAAAATAGCACAATATGTCACAATATCTATTGCTTGTTGTATTGACTACTTGTAAACTATGTATTCAGTAGTTTACCAGCCACTTGATTTCATAAAGCTGTTTGCACTTAATGCTTGCAGCTTTTATGGTTTATATAAAAGTGGTAATATGCATCTCTTAACCAATTACCTTTTTTTTTTCCAGGTTTTGAGGTGGAAATGTCAATGAGATTAGACAAAGAATATTCAGCAGAATTGAATGATCCAACAACCACTGAGTACAAGAATTTAAAATCAAGAATTGATCCAGTGGTAATTAAACTGTAAAAAAAACATACTCAATTTACCTTGCATGTTCACTTGTATTTATGTTATCTGTATTCATATCTTGCCCCACAGTTAAAGAGGCAATTTAAATCAGTCCCAGGATTTTTAACTAGTTTTGTAAGGCAGTTCAGGTATGGTATGGCATTTCTGTTGTTAACTATTTTTGAAACCATAATATTGTCCTATGACACATCTCAATTTTGGCTTATTGTTGTTACAGAGAAGGAAGTGTGATCACAGACTTCGTTGTGGTGACAACACAAGTCAACTATGTTACATTATCAGAAGTAAACCAAAAACTCCCAGACGCAATGAGCTCTATTGCTCCTGTCCTTGGCTCCATTTCTGCATTTTACAATAGTAAGTTATGAAAGGCTAATATTTTAACATCTTTTGTTTTTCTTGAATGAATCCCTGGTTGTTCAATTTTGCTTTATACAAAGGTCCAATATCATTCAGCATTCCGGAGATAATCTACACTGGTAGCAGCATGTCCCTTAAGTGTGAGCCTCCAGACAAGTTTACTCTTGGAGAAATTACTAATGCTAAGTGGAAATTCAAAGGAAGGGATATTAACAATGGTGGACGGTTTAAAATAACTACATCCGGTTACATGTCTGTGCTTGAAATTAACACCATCATCCATGCTGATAGTGGTAAGTCAGTGCTGGCGAAATTGTTTGATCATAAGAAATCACTGTACAGTTGTGAACAAAAACTAAGTTCTATATGTCATGATATGGATAATATGACATCTCATAAATTGATCTCGTAAATTGCAAATTGTGAAAATATACTGCCTGCTTTTTTTGTCTGCCTGCTTATGCTTATACTGTATATAAATCCAATTGGCAGTAGTCAAAGACTTGCTTTGTAAATGAATTAGTTTGCAAACAGCGTTCTCTCACATGCACCCAGATTAACAAGCACACAGAGCACTGCTACAGGAACTGAAATTTTATGATTTTATTTATTGTCTAAGAGTGTGTTCACACCGGCCTGATTTAGCATGGTTAAATCGAACCCTGGAGCTTGTACCCCTTTAGTATGGTTGATTTTGGGTTGACATTGTCCAAGATCACTGATGTAGACCGAGCGACTGAACTATGGTTTGCTTGAAAGAAATAGTCTCAACCACTTGCAAGTGAACTCTGGAGGGATTCATGAATGTTGTAAACTCTATCCGCACCTTTCACTGGAAGCGTAGTATTACCAGCTACAACCTCGGTGGTCTCATCCACATTCACAACTGAGGAGAAGGAAGAACCTCCTCTGCAGGCAAACTAGCACATCTAGCCGAGCATCATCACCCCAAAGCACAGAAAAAACAAATGCTGCTACCGTGGGCTAAATGCACAAGCTTACCTGCAAAAGAAAAATAGCTGGTGCCTCACTGGATGATAGACACCATTTTCCTTTTCTCTCTCTCTCTCTCCACTCCTGACTAGGGAATGTAGATGACAACAATGAGGCTGTACCTCCTGCTGGCCTTCATGGCACTGCTCACCACTAGACTTACTAACTAACTTTGCAGCCAGGCAGATGAACATTAACATATTGTCTAAAATTCCTGACCAATAGCTGAGTAGTATTTTTGATCACATGACTTTGGTTAACAAGTTATAGTACGTTATTAGATTTGCCTTTGTGAACATGAACCGGACCAACGAAACAAAGTATTAGGTGTGAACACACTCTACAAGTACACACTAACACACACTAACAATACTTATAGCCTCATTATTAGTATATAATCCTTATAACATAATAGATATGCAAGGCTAAAGATGCAATCAGTGACAAAATACATAGTTGCTATTTTATACCATTTTTACTTCACAAATTCATGTTTCTCTTGATAATAGGACTTTACAATTGCATTCTGAGCAAAGGAAATATGGCTTTCCTCCAAGAAGGGTTTGTCCCAAAAGATACAATCAAACAAGCTCCCATTGTGAGACTACAGCAAGAAATCAATGTAAAATGTAGTGATGGATTGATACAGCCACTCAAATGCTGCGTGCAGAGTCCCTACACAGTCAAGTGGTTTCAAGGCAAAGACCAGTTAAGTTCAGGTATGGTGTGACTTTGAAGACTCATTGTATCCATACTTGTTAAGTTGGACAAAACATTTAAAAGTTTAACCCTTTTAATTTTACAGTTCCTGTTAATGGAGAATCCAACTGCATCAATCATGACTTCAAAATAGATCAGTGCAATGGGCAAAATGTCAAAGAAACTTTTGTATGTAGGGTAGATAACCCATTAAGTTATGAAAGAACCATGACCATGACCATTTTCAGACAAGGTAAAAATTGTTTTTAAACTCTAAGTATATTCTTCTTTCACTGTTGTTGTTCCTTCTTTTTCACTAATTTAACTATGTGACTCTCTAAGATGTCAACTGTAAGAATGATCTGTATGGAACTGGGCGAATAGGTGACAGAGCTACCATAGGATGTGAGGAAGGTCAAGTGGGAAGCAAGACTGCAATATGTCAGGAAACAGGAGTGTGGAAACTTGAGGAGGACACCTGCATTGTCGTAGAAATCAAGGAGTTATTAATTGATTCAGAGGTTGGTGAGCTACTCAACTACCAAATAGGGGATGCATACATATTTGGTTCAGCTGTGGACCTTTTTCCAACCTAATTCTTTTACTCCTCATTGGTTATGTTTCAACTGTCTACTTCTCTACTCCACCTACCAGGAGCATTTGCAGTCAAATTTGTGATCGACAAAATGTTACTGCATAGATCGTAGGCATCACATTTTGGCCTGCACATGGACCTCAATGTAGGGTCTATTGCAGACATGAGAGGGGGGATGACATTTATGTCGCATGGACCGTAGCAGATGAGGACAGAATTGGTCACATAGAGCAGATGAATTATCAATTGGTACTTCACACTTACGGTTCTGACAAATAAACATTTTATGTCCATTCAAGAATAGCATAGGCTGCCTTGTATACTGAGGCAAGGACCACACTGCCCTGACTGCCGTGACTCTTTTTTTTCTTTCAGGATTTGATTGTGGAGGAAGTGCCAGAATTTGTAGCAAATCTCAGTAAAACTGTACAGGATGAAGAATTGGAAATTACTAATTCAACTGAAACCATAGCAACCATTGTGGAGATTTTAACAAATGTTGCAAACACTGCTGATACTGTTAGTGAAACTGTAATGCTGGTAAGTTAAACCACTTTTTTTAAGTAAACTTTGTATTTATTATTTCAGCAAATTCACCTTTTTGACCCTTTGATAAGTTTTTACTCTCAGAGTAAATTTTTGTCTGATCTGCAGAATGTTATACAAAGTGTTGATGTCATCATTAGTGAAGATACAAGAGATTCCTGGCTAGTTCTGAATGCAAATGAAACTAGGAATGCCAGCTCACAGTTGTTGGGTGTTCTGGAGAGTCTCACCACTGTCTTGGTTGGGGAATTTGCCCTCACAACTTCACGGATCCTGCTCAATAGAACAATCGTTAACGACAACTTCACAGCAGACCTGAACTCCAGCATCTTCCTAAACATTTCAAATGTCAGTATGAACAACGTCTTTATTACCACCATCGTTCTCTCTACCCTTAATAATGTTATGCCACCACGGAACTCCACCTTCGATGCCAGCCTGTTCAATGCCACCAGCAATGACACTGCCAGCTACAACGCCATCAATGCCGCTGTGGTGCTTGTCAAAATAAATGCCACAGCTGACAATGTCCTCCTGAGCTACAACAAGCTGAACAGCTCCTTGACACTGAACCCACAGTGTGTCTTTTGGAACTTTACACTCTTCGATAAACTTGGAGCTTGGGATGACGAGGGGTGTATGTTTGTTTCTGACATAAACAACACGGTTACCTGCAGCTGTAACCACCTCACCTCATTCTCAATTCTCATGGCAACAGATATCCCTCCATCATTAAGAGAAGCCTTAGATATAATAACTTACGTTGGAGTTGGGATATCGTTGGCAAGCTTGCTTATATGTCTGACGATTGAGGGCTGTGTCTGGAAAGCCCTAACCAGAAACAGCACCGCCTTCATGCGGCATGTTTCCATTATCAACACTGCCCTCTCTCTGTTGATTGCTGATATCTGTTTTATCATTGGGGCCTCTATAGCTAGGAATCCCCTTGAGAACCCAGGGGAGGACTACGTAATTCCAGTTGGACCTTGTAGTGCTGCAACATTTTTCATGCACTTTTTCTACCTTGCTCTGTTTTTCTGGATGCTTGTGTCAGGCCTCCTGCTTTTTTACCGGACAGTCATGATTTTTTCGTACATGTCAAAGTCGGCCATGCTGGCCATTGGTTTCTGCTTGGGCTATGGTTGTCCTTTGATTATAGCTGTGGTTACCGTTGCTGTCACTGCACCAGGAAATGGATACATCAGGAGAGATGAAGCTTGTTGGCTGAACTGGATCGAGACAAAGGCTCTTCTGGCCCTGGTGATACCAGCCTTGACCGTTGTTTTCATCAATATTTTGATTGTAATTGTGGTCGTAATCAAAATGTTACGAAGAAGTGTTGGAGAAAATGCACCAGCAGATGAAAAGCATACATTGGTGGTCATTGCAAGATGTGTAATTATTTTGACTCCTTTATTTGGACTGACATGGTCTTTGGGAGTTGGAACAATGGTATCACCGACAAATAAAGGAATCCACATTGCCTTTGCATTCTTCAATTCACTGCAGGTAATTTTACCCACTGAAATTCAAAATGGTATTTTTGTACTCAAAAATATTTCAAGATCATTAACTATCATGACTAATTTGTTGACTTTGTGCTGTCTGTTCTTCCTCAGGGCTTCTTCATTTTAGTGTTTGGGACACTACTCGATTCAAAGGTGGGTGGATTTTGTAGGAAAATTAATCTGTATCTGTGCTGTCTGTGTCTATTCAAGATGCCTCACGACACAATATTTACAGTGATGGTTGCCTGCATTCACAGCCCAAACAACAATCAGTCATTAACGTTGTGATTAACGTCCCCACCAAATATTCTTTTTTTTTTTTGTAAATCGTGAAAAAACAGTTTGAAAAGTGCATATTTATACACAGCATCTAGCATTTCCTGTGGTAATTAACTTCAACTGACGAAGTGTCTACCAAAAAAGAGGCGTCATATCATCCCATTAAACTGTATGATGTTATACTCTGTGCAAGACATTAACACTCTACTATAAATTGATATACATATTGCACATTTAAATTATCCATAGTAGAAAATGCTCACTATGGTGCAACATGGCTCTTGTCACGTGTACTTGTATAAAAGGATGACTGTTAGTAACTGCAACTGTAGTTTTTAAGAGTTTTTTTTATACATGGAAGTGGTCTGTCCATGTAGGTTTTTGAAAAAACAATCAATCCAAAAAAAACAAAAAAACAAAAACAAAGTGAAAGGTAGTTCCAAAAAATGTCAAACTGCTTTTTAAGAGTAGTGGTTTTGCTTATTACACACTAGATGGATGCTAATAATATTCCCTTTTGACCATGATAAATCTGATTGTCTCCTTAGATACGTTCTGTTCTATCAAGAAGGATACCCAGAACAGAAAGTCGCTCAAATACAACAAGAGTAAGTAATATATATACATATATATATATATATATATATATATATACATGACATTAACTACATTACGAGCCATTACTTTATATATTCTTATTTGTTTCCACAGAGCACAAGTGCTGGTATTTCCTCGTTTAGTGGATCAAGTGTAATAGGTCGACTATTTGGAAGAAGATGTATGTTTTTTTTTTTACTTTGAGCATCTTTTCCTGTTTACAGGAATGAGTGGTTTTATTGACTTTTTGCTTTCGCCTTTCAGATATCTACCATGTTTCACAAGCTGCAAACTCAAGTAACAGTGGTGCATCGGAGTCATTTGTCAGTATGAACACTTGAAATGATTCAAAACATCTTTCGGATGTGAGAATTTCAGAGCCAACATACTGTACAGTAGTAATAATCAGAAACTGGCTTATGTTGATAATAACCTTTTGCAACAAGTATAAGCTAAGAGAGTTGTTTGAATGACAATGCATTGCAATGTCACTGAGTATGGAGAAGCTCAGTAATGAAAGTGATACATATATAAATATATACACAAAAGTTTAGTGAAAATATCATGAATAAAACTGTGAATTTTTCCTCTTTTAAAAAAAAAAATAAAAAAAATTGGTTGTGTGTATTCTGGTCCTGCTATATTTGATGTTAAACAACACAAATGCTTGAGAGCAGAGTAGTTTACATCGAAAAGGCAGGACTGGAAGCAATAGCTAATAATTACAGGTCCCCATCTGAAAATGTTGTTCTGGAATTCAAGGTGGCTTTATAGATTTATTAATGTTATCTTAGGGCCGCCATAGTTTGACCAAAAACATTTAAAAGTTATAGGGTTAACTGCAGGGTGTAAATTTGTTAAATTAGTTCCATTTCCCTCCAATTCTACCTACTGAACCTTGATTCCTCAAGAAAAAGTAGCACTAATGACCCAGATTTATCTGTTCCTTCAAAATTGCACATTTTATTTGAAAAGTATTTCGCCATGTTATTCTGCTTAGCAGTGTTATATGACATTTTGTATAATGAAATAAAAAAGATCTGTCTCATAAAAAAAACCAAAAAGGAATCAGGAATATTTTGTACCAACAGCAAAAAATAAAGATATACTGTATAATAATATATTAAACCAAAAAAAACTAATGAATTTTGCAATTTTCATTCACAGGAAACATCTAAACTGTGTTAATATGAGTATTGTCTGGTGAGGAATCCTTCATTTATGTAAACTGCTTGGAAAACTTTATGATTTATAGCCCCTTGGCAAGCCCCTTGCACTTAATCCCAATAAATTATATTTTTGTTTAATTGCTCAGATTTTAAGTCATCTTGTAAATTGTGGTACGTGATAATGATAAAAAAAAACAAAAAAAACTTGAGACTTGAGACTGAGAAACTCGACTGACTGATGTGGCTGCATCATCCATCTCATGCCCAGACAGAGGCGCCAGTCTACTTAAGTAATTTACAAAAATCTCAGCTGTGATCTTCAGCTGTGATTCTTGGGAATTTTCTTGTTAAATGTGTGTTGTGTTTTATTGAGTTTTATAATGTCACATTTAATGTACTGTAGATATATATATATTTTTTTCCTTTTTAAATTATACAGTAAATAAAACAACAGAAATGATGGATTGATTAATTGATTGATTGATTGATTTCCTTTATTGATCCATCGCTGCCTCCATGGGATGGAAACATGGGGGGGGGTTGAGCGTGCAGGTGTGTGTAGCTGGTAGGTTGTTATCAGAGTCTGATCGTGTGTGTGTGTAGGATCCAGAGGAGTCCTAGTGGTGGGGATTTTAGAAGACACCAGTCAGACATTGCTTTTTACATGATTATCCTATTAAATATCTAAAATCTAAAATAAATAGATAAATAAGTAAATAACTAATTATGTCTGTAAATGTAAAAGCCTACACATCAATAAAGATCTATAAGATGCTGCTTGTGAAAACTTAAAAAGAACACTTTGTCATAAACCAGTTTAAAGCCCTGCTCATAATTACTCCATTAATCAATTATGAATCGCTGACTAAATTATGGTCAACAGAACAAGACATTTAACTTCCAGGTTTGAGAAACACTGATTATTTAAAATGTTCTGACATTTTATGGACCAACAAAATTGATTAATCAAGAACATAATAAATTAATCAATTAAGAAAACAATCCTTAGTTGCAGCCCTACTCATGCGACTTGTGCACCTTCATGAATAACTGAATTACATTTACTTAAACAAAACCACATATCTAACTTATATAATAAGCCAAACAACATACACAGTAAACAGTGTACACACAAGGTTCAAGGAGGCATTGACTATCAAATAGTTGAAAACACGGGGCCAACATGTACATGCAATGCATAATTTTTAAACAATTTGTAAAGGATTATATGAGATGAAAAGCAGCATTGTTAGAAACTGTTTAATAAATGATTAGTGACATGTCAGGGAGTCAAAAGAGTTTAGAATTAGAAACATTTTCTTGAAATATTTTCCCCGTAATGATCATCCTAAAGGCTGCACGAAACCAGCTGTAAAAGAAAGCATAAACAAATGGATTGAACATAGAGTTCGACCATCCAAACCACTTAAATGACTGAATCACATGAAGTGGTATTGTGTCATTGCTCAAAGGATGAAAGACAATACACAGAAAGAAAGGAGTCCAACTCATCAGAAAAACCCCCATGACAATAGCCAGAGTTTTAGTCGCCTTTCTCTCCACTTTACTGACATTTATATCTGATTTTGTCATGCTGAGGATGCTGCGTGCCTGTTTCTGTGCCACCATCAAAATCTTGACATAGATTGTAAACATTATGATGGCTGGTATGAAAAACACAGTTAGAGCACCCATAATTAGTGAACTATGTGATTTAGTTTGTATTAAAACACACCTGTTGCTTTTTTCCCCCTGATTTGGAGCCAATGTGACAATAATCCCAATTAGAGCAGAAAACGTCCATGTCACCAGGATCATGATCCAAACAACACGGGCATTTATTTTCGTTCTGTATCTCAGAGGCTGACACACTGCATAATATCTGTCAACAGAAATGAAACACAAGTTCAGAATGGAAGAATTACACAGTAACATATCGAAACTGCCTCTCAACCTACAGAGTACATCTTGAAGTGGCCAGTTTGAGCGCACGTAGAGCAGGATGCTCAAAGGCAAAACTAAAAGTCCAACTAGCAGGTCAGCCACAGCCAGAGAGAGCATCAGCAAGTTCGTAGGAGTGTGGAGCTGTTTGAAGTAAACAATGGAGATTATTACAAGTAAATTTCCACACATTATAAGAACTGACAAAGAGCCACCAAAAATACATAACAGATAAGAAATAGTCAGTGCAGTTATGTCAGGCACATTTGCTGATTCATTAAAGAGAAGCTGTTCTGCAACAACATCTGTAATATCCATGCAAAAATTAATACAACATTTGCAATAACATGCCTGACTTTAAGAAAGTCACATAAACATACACATCAGCATCAAAGCATCAAGTCTTAGTATTTTCCAACCTCTGCTGGTGAGCAGAAGGTCAGGATTAGAAATAAAGTCTAGGCTCATTAGCATATTCAGCTAAAGAAAGGTGTGTTTAAGGTATTTTAATATGATGCATCACCACACCTACCCACTAATAATATCCAAAAGTAGACTTTTTAGTTCATCATTGACTAGAGATGCACTGAAAATTTGGCCACCAAGGTTTTCAGCCAAAAAATGTTTTTCGGTTTTCGACCATGAGACTTTTAACACCGAAACAACACGGCCAAAAACAGGATATTGTGAATGACACATGCATAAATTGTAGCCAGCACACACCTGCCTGGATTACATTTGTATGCTTTTGTTCTTGGTGCATTTGCTGTTGTTGTTTTAGACCTATGGTTAAGGTATAGGCTATGGCAATCTTTTTTTTTAATACACTATTTTGTTGTAGGCCTACAGAGAAATGTTAAAATTTTACTTTAATGCACTTTCTGTTTTATGAGAGAAGATATTTAATTTTTCAATCTTTCATCAGCCAGTTATAGGCCTGTAGGCCATTCAGGAGTGGGGCCAAGTAAAACATTTGATTTTGAATGTTATTTTATGCATTGTTGGAATTCAGTTTTTGGCCAAGTGTTTCTCATTTTCAGTTTTTTTCAGCCAAATATTTTCATTTCGGTGCATCAGAGTCCAAGAGTGACTGTACTTATCCATTTAAATAATTGAATCACTAGTTATATTTTTTAAAATATACAGTTTAAAATATACAGCCTGGAGACCAGTCACACTGTGTGCAGTAATTACTAATGGGTCCAGCAGAGGGTGCTGTGAGCTTTGAATCATCAAATAAGACATTGATGCTATTACACTATCATTATTAGCTGAATTGTGAGATGAATGAATCTTTTCGGCAAGTGACTCAGTTCACTTCGCTCACCTAAATGATCCGTTCTTTTGAATGAACCAAGACTACTTAACAGTTGTTTTTTTCCCCAACTAATTTCTTTTTCACTTGACCAGCCCCCATCTGACCAGACTACATACTCAGTGACCCCCAGGTCATTTGAGTTTGAGACTCCTGATCTACAGCATTGCACAAGTACAGAAGGCCAAAGTATGGATAAAAAGAAGTTAGACTTAGAAACATCTTGAAATATTTTCCCAGTAATGATCAACCTAAAATCTGATCTAAACTGGCTTTAAAGGGGACATTCACTGGAAAATCAAATATCTGATGTTTTTTTTGGTGTGTCCCTGTGTCCCTCCCATATCTAAACATCACTAAAGTGTCACAATAAACACTTCAGTCACTTTCCAGAAAAAAAATGGCTTCTTTGTTTATCTGTGCTCAAGCAAGCGGTTTTGAAAAGTCTAGTTTAGTTGCGTAATTAGCACATTTGCAGTGCAACGAACCCCCCCCCCCCAACAGCTACGCCCGGTCATGGGTGTGAACATTCAACCTGAAGAAGAAGAAGCTGAATCACTTCCGCCATTACAACTATTGTATCTGCTGAGAGCAACATGTCTCAGAAGAAAGGTTCACTTCATTGTTGCTCTGTTACTGGTTGTCAAAAACAACACCAGACGCTTCGTAGACTCCCTTCTAATGAGGAAAAAAGAGCAGAGTGGATATCTTTCATTTTTTATAGTAATATCCCTGCTAAGCTTCCTGAAATGCTGTTTCTTTGTAGCAGTCACTTTGAAGTGAATAGTTATACAAACTTTGGGCAATAGAACTCATCAGCTCTACTTCATCAGTATGAAGCAGTTCCAACAATCTGTAATGGATTTCCTGAAGGCAATGTAAAAGCAAAAAGCGAACCGCTGCATGAGCTGTGTGAAACTGTGTGCATATGGAACAACTTATTAATGCTTTATTTTACATGTAAATTAAACCACACAGGCACTCAAACTGACACTCCCGCGGTGTGGGGGGGGGGAGCACTGCGCAGCAGTTAGTCCGCTCGTAGCTGGCCAATCACAAGCGAGTGGGAATGTGCTTGGTAGTTGGCCAATCGCCAGAGACTCAGTGTTCTGGGGGGCAGGCATTAGCTTCGAAACAGAGCACCTGTTCAAATGCTGTCAAAGATGAGCAATAAACTGCCTTACTCCGAAGAGACTATGAGGTTTTTGACCATAAATATTACTTAGTTTATCTAAGTTGACATCAGTAATCTCGATTTTTGGTTCAAAATGACCATTCTATGTCGCCTTTAAAATAAAGCATAAAGACACTGAATTAACACTGAATTGCACCATCCAAGCCACTTAAATAATTGCATTACATGAAAATGTATTGCATAATTGCTAATACACAGAATGAAAGGCATCCAACTCAGGAAAAAAAACCTCCCACCACAATAGACAGAGTTTTTAGTCGCCTTTCTCTCTATTTTACTGACAGTTGCAGCAGAGTTTGCCATGCTCAGGATGCTGCGTGCCTGTTTGTGTGCCACCATCAAAATCTTTAGGTACAACCATCACAATAGCTGGGATGCAAAATGAAATTAAAGTTCCCACAACTACTGTACTCTGTATTTTATTTTGATATAAAACACACCTTTATCTGGGGTCTGGAATGTGAAAATAATTCCATTTAGAGTGACAATAATCCAGAACACCTGGATCATGATCGAAATGACATGGTCATTTATTTTATTTCTGTATATCAAAGGATGACACAATGTGTAATATCTGTCAACAGAAATGCAGCAAAGTTCAGAATGAAAGAACTTCACAGCAACACATATTAAACATGCATTTAACTTATATAAAGTTTTCTGCAAAATTGAAATGACAACATACACAATAAAGGGTGTACACACAAGGTTTGAGGAGGCATTGACTATCAAATAGTTGAAACACAGGACTAATATTTAGGTAAGCAGCATTGTTAGGAACTGTTTCATAAATGATTAGTGACATGTCAGGGAGTCAACTAATGGTTCAAAATAGTTTAGAATTAGAAAAATCTTCTTTCAATATTTTCCCCGTAATGATCATCCTAAAAGCTGCTCGAAACCAGCTGTAAAAGAAAGCATAAACAAATGGATTGAACATTGAATTTGACCATCCAAGCCATTTAAATGACTGAAGCACATGAAGTGGTATTGTATAATTGCTTGAACGATGAAAGGTGACAAACAGAAAGTAAGGAGTCCAACTCATCAGAAAAACCCCCACCACAATAGCCAGAGTTTTAGTCGCCTTTCTCTCCACTTTACTGACATTTATATCTAGTCAGTGCAGTTATGTCAGGCACATTTGCTGATTCATTAAAGAGAAGCTGTTCTGCAACAACATCTGTAATATCCATGCAAAAATTAATACAACATTTGCAATAACATGCCTGACTTTAAGAAAGTCACATAAACATACACATCAGCATCAAAGCATCAAGTCTTAGTATTTTCCAACCTCTGCTGGTGAGCAGAAGGTCAGGATTAGAAATAAAGTCTAGGCTCATTAGCATATTCAGCTAAAGAAAGGTGTGTTTAAGGTATTTTAATATGATGCATCACCACACCTACCCACTAATAATATCCAAAAGTAGACTTTTTAGTTCATCATTGACTAGAGATGCACTGAAAATTTGGCCACCAAGGTTTTCAGCCAAAAAAAGGTTTTCGTCCATGAGACTTTTAACACCGAAACAACACGGCCAAAAACAGGATATTGTGAATGACACATGCAAAAATTGTTAAAATTTAATGTTAAAATTTTACTTTAATGCACTGTTTTATGAGAGAAGATATTTAATTTTACAATCTTTCATCAGCCAGTTATAGGCCTGTAGGCCATTCAGGAGTGGGACCAAGTAAAACATTTGATTTTGAATGTTATTTTATGCATTGTTGAAATGAAAGTAAAGATTTTCATAGTTTTGTTGGTTTGGTTTATTCTTTGAAGCATGAATATTAGTTTATGCAATTGCAATGCCTTGACTTTGGTAAGGTAAGTACACACAGTCTCAGCCATAACAGCAATGGTACAAAAATTGGCATAATAATTTCTTTCTGTGTTTCAGTTTTTGGCCAAGTGTTTCTCATTTTCAGTTTTTTTCAGCCAAATATTTTCATTTCGGTGCATCAGAGTCCAAGAGTGACTGTACTTATTTAAATTTAAATAACTGAATTACAAGTTATAATTTTTAAAATATACAGTTTAAAATATACAGCCTGGAGACCAGTCACACTGTGTGCAGTAATTACTAATGGGTCCACAGAGGGTGCTGTGAGCTTTGAATCATCAAATAAGACATTGACGCTATTACACTTTCAATATTTTTATTTTTAATTTATTTAACTTAGGGCCTGTGGGCCACATTCGGCCCTCTAAATAATTTCATGCAGCCCACTACTTAGTACTGAGTTATAATGAGGTAATTATTATATGTTTTTTTATTTTATTTTATTTTTTCATGAAAAGAGTCAAAATACATCATGCTCCTCCTTGAGCCACCATGTTACTATGGTGGAGGGGTTTGCTTGTCCCAATGCCTTCTGCCCCCGTTAGGCTTATTTAAGGCAAACAGGTCCTAGGTGAGAGACCAGACAAAAAGTGGTTCATGACCTCCAATGAAGAAAGACATAAATGGACTCCACTGACATGGGTCACACCCCGGCCTGACAGACCCAAACATATTGTATGGGTCTGCTAGGAACAGCTGGTCAGAAGGAGCTTCACCTTCCTCCTCCGGCAGAGCTTCAACCACATCCCGAGGGAGGTGGGAGATATTGAGTCAAATGGGATCATGCCTCCATTGTTGAGGTGGCTGACTAGAGCTGTGGTCATAAGGTGGTCAGTGCCTCTTGTGGTAGCAACCTCAAACCAGTTGGTGAACACTGGTGGCAAGGGATGTTGTCAAGCTGAAGAAGATCTATCAGGCTTTTTGGCCTGTGGGACTGCGAAGGCAGCTGATAGGTTCCAGAAGGTAGATTAAAACATCTTTTTTGGGGGTTTTGGTTCTTTTAAAGTGATCCACAGTTCGGCAAGAATCGGCATTGTTTGTGGATTTGCTGAGACTGATTCTGACAGTTTAAAGTGCTGATTCACTCAGGGCACACATAAGTTTAGTCAGTGCACCAGTACGTACTTGGTGAGGGCTGACTCATTTACTGATGAATGAAAGGTGGCAAGATCAGAGTTCTACATTTATAAATATAATTCAATCTTGCATTAAATAATCACAGAAACGTTTTCCTGTATTTGTTCTGCTATGAATTTTTTTAAAATATCTACTGACTTGAAACATACAATCACTTTACTACATCTATCTATCAGACCAGCCTAACGTTGAAATTTATGTTGTTGCAAGGCCCTAACCTAGTCTGGCCTGTATTCTCCATTTTCCATTATGAGCACGGCCTACTTGGAAAAACTAGCTCCATGTGAGAGCCAGGGGTCCTAACAAAGACATTCCGTTGCATTATAAACAGCAGGCATAAAAGAGGTGTGAAGTTAGGACAAAGCAGGATCCTACAGTCTCTTTGGCTGCTCTCCCTTGATTCCACTTCTCTATATCTGACTCCTCAACCTTACCACTTTGCTCTTTCCTGTGTTGCCCCATGGGTGAAGGCAGACTTGCCCGCTCTTCCAGGGCAGACCCTGTGACTGACTGTGATCGCTGCAGTCCCTATCCAGCTCGCACAAGCAATGGAGCAGAAATCAACTCACCTATCCTCACACGATCGCTACTGTCGGAGCTGCACCTACTCTCTCGTCATCCAGCATCGTACTGAAGACATCCAATCCCCGGAGAGATTGTGCCGGTTTAACCCTCTCTGGTCAGCTAGAAACTTGTTTACGTTCAGCTACGCACCCCTTTGGAGCCGCACCTGGAAGCCTCTGTAAAACCAAGCTTTCCATCGCCGCTGCATAATGACGGAGAATGCTTTTAATTAAAGTCGATGCTGACTCAGCTTCGCCTGCCTCAGCCTATGTGGTTTCACTGCCATCGGCTCACGCTGCACGTGATCCTTTGTTCATTCATTCGAGACGTTATAATTTGAACTTCCCTCCTTGTAGACACACCATTCATAACCTTCTCCCTCTCTCTCATTCATTCTTTTGTGAGAGTCACAAAAGTGCTCACAGACGCCATCTTGCGCCGACCATGTGTGCCTACAGCCTCACTGCTGCGCATGTGCTTCAGTCTGAGATTTGCAGAATTCTTTAACCTATTCTTTGGCGCTAACTTGTGGCGAAAGCATGGCCCTACAGTCACTGCTACTGTGCCTGCTTCTCTCCCCCAAGTAGAGGTCTGTGCAGGACAGAATTTTCAGTCCTGCACCTGCCGCACCCGCAAAGAATTGTAATTTTCAGTCCCACTCCCGCCCGCTAATCCCGCAAGATGGGGACGTTTGCTTTCTTTTTCATGAAAAGTCTTTTCATTGGCTTGAAAAAAAAAAAAAAAAAAAAAAACCACACACACGCACATAATTCCTTAAGTGGTAACTTGGTAACATATTAATTAATGCCAAATAAAATATCCACAAATTATCCACAAATTATGTGTGATAGGCATACATTAATCATTTGTATATTTTACTTTGCACTCATATTTAGTTTGTGGGACTGCAGTTTATCATCCCACCTGCCCAATCCCGCACTGTGCAGTCCAGCTTTTTACGTCGGGTCGCGCAGGTCCGGCGGGACACCCACAGGAGTGCAGGGCTCTACCCCAAGATACACCATTTTGGCTACGGAAGCAAGAGTGACATCATCGTTACGAACCGTGTCACTTCCTTTCTTCTTTGCCTTCCTTTCTGTTTTCCCACGCTTAGCCATGCCCACTTTCTCTCTCCCTCACACACACATACACACCTATTATCATTTTGTTGTTTATTAGTTGTAATTAGTGACATTTATAATAATTAATTTAAATTACTCAATTGTCATTGTTCCTTTAATCCTTACTGATTCAAGTTGTTCAATTCATATAGTGTGTCATTTGATGAAATAAATTATTTTGTTATATACTGTTATTTTTATTCACTTAAAGGAAAGCTCTGTGCTTTTTGTGCATATATACTGTGACAAATTGGAGGTGAGAGAGCCAGTGTTAGAATTCTTTACTTCAATACTGTTTAATTGTGATATCAGCAGATATTATAGTCAATTACAGTGATTGTGTAGACTGATTTTAAAGGCAAAGTGATTGTTTTTCCCTGTTTCAGGGTGGTGTGCCGATTTGATATTGAATTGATTTTTCATCAATTTTTAAAAAATTATTTAATAAATAAATAATTAATAATAATAATTATTTAGTTATTATTAACAATCAAATTATTGCCAATAAGTGTTTACTGAGAAAGTCTGTAAAAACAATGGGGAACTAGACTGTGTGTCTCTATGTTCTTGCTTTAAGTGCACTGTAATAATCTTAGGCCAACTGCATTAGCTGTTAGTGTGTATGTGTCTGACTATAGTGAGTGAACAAATCACTTTCACCCCGCCTGCTGCCACTGGCCGCTGTTTCACTGGAGTCACAGC
The DNA here is from genome assembly GCA_016785285.1 of Brachirus orientalis. Lineage (NCBI taxonomy): Eukaryota > Metazoa > Chordata > Actinopteri > Pleuronectiformes > Soleidae > Brachirus > Brachirus orientalis. The sequence continues at coordinate 8,939,344 of JAFBJR010000940.1, read as the reverse complement.
AGAGCTCAGCTGAACTGTGACATGAACGAATCGTTTCAGTAAGTGATTGAGTTCAGTTCATTCACCGAACCAACACTACTTTACCGAACAGCTGTGTTTAGTTTTTTTTTCCCCAAAAAAGTTTGACAATTTTTTGGCTGGGATGCAAAATGAAATTACAGCTCCCACAACTACTTTACCCTGTGTTTTATTTTCATATAAAATACATCTTTTGTTTTTTTGTCCTTTATCTGGGGTCTGGAATGTGAAAATAATTCCATTTGGAGTGGCAGTAGTCCAGGACACCAGACTCATTATTGAAATGATATTCAAACTCATTTATTTTAATTCTGTATATCAAAGGATGACACACTACATATTATCTGTCCACAGAAATGAAGCACACAATCCAATCCACACAATCCTTCTCTGCAAAATTGAAATGACAACATACCCAGAAAACAGTGCACACACAAGGAGGCACTGATTATCAAATAGTTGAAACACAGGACTAATATTTAGGTAATGTACTGTATAGGCCAAGGTCAAAATGTACATGCAATGCATAATGGTTAAACAATTTGTAAAAAAAAGGATTATATGAGATGAAAAGCAGCATTGTTAGGAACTGTTTCATAAATGATTAGTGACATGTCAACTAATGGTTCAAAATAGTTTAGAATTAGAAAAATCTTCTTTCAATATTTTCCCTGTAATGATCATCCTAAAAGCTGCTCGAAACCAGCTGTAAAAGAAAGCATAAACAAATGGATTGAACATTGAATTTGACCATCCAAACCATTTAAATGACTGAAGCACATGAAGTGGTATTGTATAATTGCTCAATGGATGAAAGATGATGGACAGAAAGTAAGGAGTCCAACTCATCAGAAAAACCCCCACCACAATAGCCAGAGTTTTAGTCGCCTTTCTCTCCATTTTACTGACATTTGCACCAGATTTATCCATGCTCAGGATGCTGCGTGCCTGTTTGTGTGCCACCATCAAAATCTTTTGGTAGAGTGCAAATATTATGATGGCTGGTATGAAAAACACAGTTAGAGCGCCCATAATTAGTGAACTATGTGATTTATTTTGTATTAAAACACACCTGTTGCTTTTTTCCCCCTGATTTGGACCCAATGTGATAATAATCCCAATTAGAGCAGAAAAAGTCCATGTCACCAGGATCATGATCCAAACGACACGGGCATTTATTTTCGTTCTGTATCTCAGAGGCTGACACACTGCATAATATCTGTCAACAGAAATGCAGCACAAGTGCAGAATGGAAGAACTACACAGTAACATATCGAAACTGCCTCTCAACCTACAGAGTACATCTTGAAGTGGCCAGTTTGAGCGCACGTAGAGCAGGATGCTGAAAGGCACAACTAAAAGTCCAACTAGCAGGTCAGCCACAGCCAGAGAGAGCATCAGCAAGTTTGTAGGAGTGTGGAGCTGTTTGAAGTAAACAATGGAGATTATTACAAGTAAATTTCCACACATTATGAGAACTGACAAAGAGCCACCAAAAATACATAACAGATAAGAAAGAGTCAGTGCAGTTATGTCAGGCACATTTGCTGATTCATTAAAGAGAAGCTGGTCTGCAACAACATCTGTAATATCCATGCAAAAATTAATATGAAATTTGCAATAACATGCCTGACACTAAGAAAAATGAGCATAAAAAAGCACAAATAGTATCAGGTGTCTGTATTCTAATCTCTTCTGGTGAGCAGAAGGTCAGGAAGTCCGGGCTTATAAGCATATTAATATTCTAAAGAAAGGCGTGTTTAAGGTATTTCAATATGCTGAGTCACCACACCTACCTACTTGTGAATGCACGTGTGTGTTCGTCATCATTAGTTACTCATTTACTAATTTTACTAATGAGTCCAAGAGTGGCTGTACTTTGACACTTAAATAACTGAATTACTAGTTATATTGTCTGAGTATAAAATATACAGCCTGGAGACCTGTCACACTGTCTGCAGTAATTCCTATTGGGTCCAGCAGAGGGTGCACTGCTTGGTCTTTGATTCACGTTGCATACAGCGTTTTAGGGGACTGAAATTGTTTTGTTTTTTTTTTTTGGGGGGGGGGGGGACTTGGTCTTTGATTCACGTTGCATACAGCGTTTTAGGGGACTGAAATTGTTTTGTTTTTTTTTTTTGGGGGGGGGGGGTATCAAAATGCAAGCCTTGCTTTTCCTATATGTTGCTAGGAAAACAATGGAAAACAATGATGTCATTGTCCCACCTCTCTCTTTGCTGGCATTCACCATCCCCTGTCTACATTGCCATTGTCTGCATCATACTCTTGTGTTTGAAGATTGAAAGTGTTGCCAACTAACAAACTTAAGTCAGCATGAAAGATATCAAGACACTAGATATCGCTAGAACACGTCGTGTGCTCAGACTTCACAGACTAGGTAAAAAAAAACAAGTACACAAAAAGTAAACGTATATAAACAGAACAAGGAACCCTGTTCTATCTGTAATGTGCATCACTTCTTCTTCTTCTTCTCCGTGTTTTGGTGCAGCGTTACAGTGCCACTTACAGGCCTGGCATATGTACTGCAGCGTTTTGAGCCGTTTCGGGCGGCTCTGTGTGGACAGAGATATTTCCTGTGACTACCCCTTCTTTACGGGGAACTTTTCACGGGGAACAATGAAAACGGCAAAAAAAAAAAAGATTGTTTACGTTTCATGCCATTTCGGTGTGGATGTGGCCTGAGTAACTCTTTGCTACGAGGTGTGCAAGGTGGGAATGGACCAAAACTCACAGTGTTAAAGTGCCCTCTTGAGTCACAAGACGAATACTAAAGTCCTTGCTAGAGTGGTAAAAACATGAGGAAGTGCCCTACTGGCTGCCATTCACATGAGGCCTTGAAAGAAAAATCTAAATGTGCTTCCAATCAAAAAGGGCTTTCTACTGCCCCTACATGACAGCGTCCCAAAGGGTGTCCTTAGAAGAAATGACAGTCAGTGCTGTATAGAAAATGCAAGATAGGTGCCGTTTAAATTTTTCGCTGTAGGTGACCTTTCAATTTTCACACCCTGCCCTTTTAAATGTCTGTGCATGCCACGGCCAGCAGCTGTGTGCAACAACTCATGCAAAAAGACCTTAACTCAGCAATTTGAGGACATTATTACTTTACTACTTTGTTGCAACCATCAAGTTGTAAATGAAACACACGATGTGTATGTGGTAACTGACTGTGTGGTTGATTTATCAAATACACACACATGAAAACGAAACACCCCTCTGATTTGACTCTGGTGCCAGCTCTGGCCCATGGCTGATCCGCAAATATGTAAAGGTTTGGCTGATTTTCAAACTACAGTTTGTTTTACCAATGGAATTAAGTTTGCCAGTGAATTCACTGACAATCTTTGATTTGTCTTTTGTCTCTTAAATAAAGGTTAGTTTAGTTTAGGTTTTCTTTGAATTTCTGGAAAAGTGTCTGGAAATGGGGTTTGCGATCATGTATTCCCCATTATTCTGCATGAGCGTGGCCTACGTGGAAAGACTAAAGCCTAACTCCATGGGAGAGGTGGGGATCCTAACAAAGAAATTCCTCTGCATCATAAACGGCAGGTCATAAAAGACATGTAAAGTAATGACAAGGTGGAATCCTACATTCTCATTTTGAATAAATAAATAAATAATTATGATTAATAATTTTTTAGTTATTATTAACAATCAAATTATTGCCAATAAGTGTTGTTCCCCAACAATCAGCATGCAACCGCTACACACAGAATTCAGATGTATTAAAGGCTGCTAAAGTTTTATAAAAAGGTTTCATAAAATAATTGTGACAGTGCTCATGAGGACACACTGCATGTTCACTACTGCCCTTTTCATTAGACACTGTACTGAATCTTAAGGCGAAAACTAGAATTATATATGGAATTACTTCCATAGTCATTTAGAAATTAAATAATAAAGGTACTGGTTGAAAAATATGAGGAGAAAAAAAATCTCACATTTTATTTTCAGTGGTGTGTGTGAGAGACCGGTTGAGAGAGGGAAAGAATATTTTATGAGAGTTATTCATATTTTTAATGTTATTCACTCAAACCTTCACATCAGTGAGTGCATTTGGGAAAACTGTTTTCCAGCTTTCCCCAAGCAAAATTTTACAGAACAGCATTCAAACTGTTTGACACATAAACTAAATACACTGAATACACTCAATCATCATCATCATGTGGAATCATTAAACAGTATCAATAACGAGGCAACATTTGATTGTCACCTAAGAATTACTCACAAAAGGCAAAAGCTTCATCTTGTATGCCTGCATTGAACTTACAGGTGCAGTGTCCGCAGAATGCCAATGCCAGTAAATAAGATACACATGATGGTTACAGAGGCATTAATCCACTGTTTAACTGTTTAAACGGAGTCACAATATCAAGGCTACATGCACTACTCAAGAGGCTTTCTATACAGCAGAATTCTCAAGAACCATAATTATAACGAGGTGTTTATGTATTTTTTTTTTTTTTATGAAGAGTGACCATGCAATACAAATAAGATTTTATTGTGAATGATATATCGCTCCATGTCAACACAAACACTTTCATTTTAACAGTTTATGAAATATTGTCACAAATATTGTTATTACATCAAGATGGAATATCTTGGTGTAATTTAAGCTAATACCCACCTTAACTGAACAGTTTTTTTTTCACTTGACTATACCCCATCTGACCCGACGACATGTTCAGTGGCCCCCAGGTCATTTGACTTTGAGACCCCTGCTCTAAAGCATTTTACAAATGTAACTACAGAAGGCCAAAGTATAGATTAAAAGAGGTTAGAATTAGAAATATCTTGAAATATTTTCCCTGTAATGATCATCCTAAAAGCTGATCTAAAATGGCTATAAAAGAAAGCATAAACACATGGATTGAACATTGAATTTGACCATCCAAGCCACTTAAATAATTGCATTAGATGAAAAGGTATTGCATAATTGCTCAAAGGATTGAAGGTAATACACAGAATGAAAGGCATCCAGCTCAGGAGAAAACCTCCCACCACAATAGACAGAGTTTTAGTCGCCTTTCTCTCCATTTTACTGACAGTTGCTGCAGAGTTTGCCATGCTCAGGATGCTGCGTGCCTGTTTGTGTGCCACCATCAAAATCTTTAGGTAGAGTGCAACCATCACAATAGCTGGGATGCAAAATGAAATTAAAGCTCCCACAACGACTGCACCCTGTGTTTTATTTTGGAAAAAAACACACCTTTTGTTTTTTTGTCCTTTATCTGGGGTCTGGAATGTGAAAATAATTCCATTTAAAGTGGCAGTAGTCCAGGACACCAGGATCATGATCGAAATGACACGGACATTTATTTTAATTCTGTATATCAAAGGATGACACACTGCATAATATCTGTCCACGGAAATGAAGCACACGTTCCAAATAGAAGAATTGGACAGTAACATATCTAAGCTGCTCCGTACCTTACAAAGTAAATCATATAGACGCCAATATGAGCTCACAAAGAGGACGACACTGAAAGGCAAAACTAAAAGTCCAACTAGCAGGTCAGCCACAGCCAGAGAGAGCATCAGGAAGTTTGTAGGAGTGTGGAGCTGTTTGAAGTAAACAATGGAGATTATTACAAGTAGATTTCCACATATTATGAGAACTGACAAAGAGCCACCAAAAATACAAAACAAATATAAAACAGTCAATTCATTTATGTCAGACACATTTGCTGATTCACTGAAAAGAAGCTGTCCTGCAACAACATCTGAAGAATCCATGCTTAAATGATCATGTATAGCATAACAAGCTGAAACAGAGAATCACACACAACAGTATAAAGAGAAGTATGTTTCACACCATTTTCATAATCCTGGTTTGTGCATCTGTAGTGAAAGGTGTCCCTAATCTCTGCTGGTGAGCAGAATGTCAGAATAGAAATACTGTTGAAGCTCATTAGCATATTCAGTTCAACAGGTGTGTTAAAAAATATATCAACATCTTTAGTAACCACACCTCTATCTACAGCATCAATTAAAAGTCTGGACACACCTTCTCATTTAATGTTTTTTTTTTAATTTATTTTTTATTACTTTCTACACTGTAGATGAATAATGAAATGTCAAAAGTACACATGTTGTGGAAAGCACCATTTGAAGAAAAATAGGTATAGATATATTTAGAGATACATTTTATTAAATAATACATTTATTAATAATTTACTAATCTAAGAATGTGATTGTACATTAACATTTAAAGAACTGAAAAACTAGGGCTGTCAACCTTTATAAAGTATAAAGTTCAAAATACAGCCATGAAACAATGTCTGCAGTGACAGTTACTGTTTAATCTCTCTCTTTCACAGAGAGAAAGAGAGATTAGGAATTGGGGTGGGGGGGGGGGGGGGGGGGGGCATGTTAATGTCTGGTCAGCTCCCCACAGTACACCTATGAGGACCCAGACACACAGAGCATCCAGCAGCCCCACATGACAGGAGAAACCCAGGGCCACCACTCCCAGGGGGAATTTTGGGGAGGTGTGGATAAAGCAAAAGGTGGACAATGGATGGATGGATTTGGACACACTGTTTAAATGAACACAATGATTTTTAAATTGTCTTAAATACAGTACTAATTGTACCTGTATTAGTCAGTTTGTTAAAACGATATTAAATTCATATTGCCAATTAATCATGAGATGCAAATTAATTTGCCCCTCCTCAATGTAGCAATACATTCCTTAGCCCCCCCTACTACTTACGCAAAGACTGCTTCACAAAGTCCAAGACTCCCACCATCTACCAATTCATGCCATTCGTTTACCATGTAGATGACCAATTTGGAAGAAAGCCCCCGACACCTGCTTACTTCACCACCCAGTCAGCTTGGGAAAAGGAGTGGGAGTCCAAGGACATCCCAGACAAACATCTGGTGTCAAATCTTACCCAATAGGTCCCTGGCAACAACCTCCCAACAAGACAGTGGTCAACTCTCAATAGATTCAGGACTGGACATGGCCCCTGCTTGGCCAGCCTTCACAAATAGGGAAGTAGCCCAAGCCCATTGTGTGCTTGTAGAGAGGAGCAAACCAAACCTATCGGTTGCCTCAACACCGTAACTCACCAAACCAACCCCATATCTTTAACTATTTCTGGGAACCACTACGAGTTAATTTCTTTTATAGTTATTTCCTCACCTTCCTCCCCTGTGGTGTTAGGACTCCTTTGGTTAAGGCTTCACAACCCTCACCTTGATCGGTCTACAGCCTCAACTTTTTGCCACTCACACTGTTTCATTCAGTTAGGCCAGTAGCTCACCTGTCTCACACTACTCACGCGCCCTCTTGTCTCGAGGCGGAATTCTTCTTCATGGCTGAAAAAGATAAGACTCTCCGACCCTGTATTTGACTACTGTGGACTAAACAACATTACTATTAAAAATAAATACCCTCTGCTGCTCATTGACCCCTCCTTTTAGCCATTGTGCAAAGCAACCATTTTCACTAAACTGGACCTGTGAAATGCCTGTCACCTCATCCGGATCTGCGAAGGTGATAAATGGAAGACAGCCTTTTAACACTACCCTTGGTCACTTCGAATATTTAGTTATGCCATTTGGACTCAAACGCACCAGCTGTCTTTCAGGCACTTACCAATGACGTGCTCCGGGACATGATTAATCAATTTGTTTTCTTTATTTGGACGATATATATTAATATTTTCTGCTAACAAGACTGATCATATTCAACATGTCTGTTTAGTTCTTCAGATACTTCTAGAAAATAAGCTGTTCGTTAAGGCTGAAAAGTGTGATTTTCATGTGTCATCAGTAATGTTTTTAGGCTACATTCTGGCGGGGGGCAGCTCAGACCAGACACCAAAAAGATTGAGGCAGTCGCTAACTGGCCGGTTCCCGAGAAATGTAAGCAATTACAACAATTTTTGGGCTTTGCCAATTTTTACCATGGGTTTATTCTGGGATATAGCAAGGTGGCCTCTCTCTTAATCAAACTAACCTCTACCTCCCTGCCTTTCATGTGGACCCCTGAGGCCGAGTCAGCTTTCCTCGCACTCAAGAAACTGTTCACCTCCGCACCAGTGCTTTCTCACCCTAACGCGTCCCTCCAGTTCATTGTGAAGGTTGACGCCTCTGACTCAGGCATCGGAGCTGTGCTCTCCCAGAGAAACCACCAGCACCATAAACTGCACCCCTGTGCCTTTTTCTCATGTAAGTTGTCACCTGCTGCGTCACCGCCCACCACCCTGCTTCCTGGAGCACTCACCTCCCTTGGATAGAATATGCTCATAACTCACTCACCAACTCCTCCACCGGAATGACCCCCTTCGTGGCCAGCTGCGGCTTTCAGCCCCCACTGCTCTCTTCACAGGAGGAAGAGGTTGTGGTTCCTTCCCTCCGGGCCCAATGAAGGACGGCCAGAGCGGCTCTCACTCTCTCCTCTTTGCACAACCAAGTCTGGCTGATCATCACGTGTCTCGGCACTAAGATCTGGCTCTCTTCCCAGGACCTCCCTTTACAAGTGGATTCCAGGAAGTTGGCACCAGGGTTCATCGGGCCGTTCGAGGTGGACCGGGTTATCAATCCAGCTGCGGTTTGGCTCAAACTCCCTCCTTCCCTGAGGATCCACCCCACCTTCTATGTCTCCCTCCTGAAGCCAGTCACCACCAGCAGATCTTTTTTACTCTGATTCCGTTATTGGTCTTTTTCCCTTGGTTGATTTTTTCTACAAATTATGATACAAACACCCATTAAAAAGGTTTATTCTCCCATTCAGCAACAATAAATAAACAATAACAATAAAACAAAATAAAAGCCCAAAACAGACTTGATGTCCACCAGGACGTTAGACTGGCTGTCACATCCATCACACCTGACATTACATTACTGGTCAAAAGTATGCAAGACCAAGGTGGCAATTAGTTTATGAATGAACAGAATAGCACAGAGTAAAAAAAATAAGGAATTACTTGTGTTAGTGTTGTTGCCTCTTGCTGTCATTGTAATGATTACACATAAACATGTGTATAACTGTATCAGCACCTGCGTTGACACGATGTGGATATAAACAGTCGCCCCCTGTTTTAGTTAATTGTCTGAAGGAGATCTATGACAGAGCTATATGTGTAGAGGTGATGATACTTCTACTTCTAAATCTATTGTTAATTACCTATGGAAGGTGTGTGTGTGTCCACTTTGTTTGGGAACATTTTTAGAAAGAGACATGGTTAAATGTCCTTGGGGTGGTTATTTCTGGTTTATACACCTGGTGTCAAACACAAGAAAGGAAAAATGTACAGATTATCGTATATTTCTGACAAAGAATCAGCTGTCTTTTTGTAATGAGGGACACCTACTCTGGTTGTTAAAGAAAAAATGTAAAGCTCATGTCTGATGTATAAGTGTTAACTCAATATCCATATTTTATTGTCATTGCAGTTATTTTTGTCAAAGAGAACAGGAACAAAAACCGTTAACTGCTGTTTAGTTTGACAAATAAAAGTAAATATTTGCAATTAATCACTTTATTCTTTTGGTGTGGTTGTGGGCAGGTTTTGGGGTTGGGGGGCTGGCTCGCCATGGACACAAGCAGGGGGGTTGTTGACAGCACATGATCATTAACTCCTTTTCTCTGAACTACTGCACAGACAGCCTTGATGCTCTGTGCTGTGCTGTGCTGTGCTGTCTGTTACTCTTACAAGAATAAAACTCACAAAGCCAGCTGCTGCTCTCACATTCACCATGGTCTTATTAAGATTTTGCCACAAAAGTTTAAACAGAGGCACAATATCAAGGTAACATACACTAGTCAAGAGGCTCTACAGCATTGTACAAGTAATAATAATAATAATAATAATAATAATAATAATAATAGCAAGTATAAGTACAGAAGGCCAAAGTATGGATTAAAAGAGGTTAGAATTAGAAATATTTTTAAATATTTTCCCAGTAATGATCATCCTAAAAGCTGATCTAAAATGGCTATAAAAGAAAGCATAAACAAATGGATTGAACATTGAATTTGACCATCCAAGCCACTTAAATAATCGCATTACTTGAGAAGGTATTGCATAATTGGTCAAAGGATTAAAGCTAACACACAGAACAAAAGGCATCCAGCTCAGGAGAAAACCTCCCACCACAATAGACAGAGTTTTAGTCGCCTTTCTCTCCATTTTACTGACAGTTGCTGCAGAGTTTGCCATGCTCAGGATGCTGCGTGCCTGTTTGTGTGCCACCATCAAAATCTTTAGGTAGAGTGCAACCATCACAATAGCTGGGATGCAAAATGAAAGTAAAGCTCCCACAATGACTGCACCCTGTGTTTTATTTTGAAATAAAACACACCTTTTGTTTTTTTGTCCTTTATCTGGGGTCTGGAATGTGAAAATAATTCCATTTAGAGTGGCAGTAGTCCAGGACACCAGGATCATGATTGAAATGACACGGACATTTATTTTAATTCTGTATCTCAGAGGCTGACACACTGCATAATATCTGTCCACGGAAATGAAGCACACGTTCCAAATGGAAGAATTGGACAGTAACAAATCTAAGCTGTTCCGTACCTTACAAAGTACATAATGAAGACTCCAATATGAGCTCACAACAATAATGATGCTGAAAGGCACAACTAAAAGTCCAACTAGCAGGTCAGCCACAGCCAGAGAGAGCATCAGGAAGTTTGTAGGAGTGTGGAGCTGTTTGAAGTAAACAATGGAGATTATTACAAGTAAATTTCCACACATTATGAGAACTGACAAAGAGCCACCAAAAATACAAAACAAATATAAAACAGTCAATTCATTTATCTCAGACACATTTGCTGATTCACTGAAAAGAATCTGGTCAGCAACAACATCTGAAGAATCCATTAAATGATCATGTATAGATTAACAGCCTGATTACAGTTGTAACATTACCACAACTGTATAAAGAGAAGCATTTTTCACACCGTGCTCATAATCCTGGTTTGTGCATCTGTAGTGAAAGGTGTCCCTAATCTCTGCTGGTGAGCAGAATGTCAGAATAGAAATACTGTTGAAGCTCATTAGCATATTCAGTTCAACAGGTGTGTTAAAAACACGTCACCATCTTTAGTAACAACACCTCTATCTACAGCATCAGTCAAAGGTCTGGACACACCCTCTCATTTAATGATTTTCTTTTCCCTTATTTTTCATTATTTTTTTTACATTGTAGATGAATAATAAAGAAAAGAAAAGAAAAGAAAAGAAAAGAAAAGAAAAGAAAAGAAAAGAAAAGAAAAGAAAAGAAAAGAAGAAAAATACTTTGACATATAAGTTTTCAAGAACTTGTGATCATTATTAGATACATCTAAAAAAAAAAAGTAGTTCTTGGTGTTTTAATAAACAGAGAAGAATTTAGGACAATTTTGAAAGTGTTTGCATTTGGCTGAAATTCTAGAAGATTTGTAAGAAAAACAGGAAAAAACAAGATTTTTATTTTATTAATACAATGGTTAGTATTTGTTTGAAGTATTTGTTTGTTATGGAGCCTCTGATTATCTCAAACATTTTAAAGAATCATTAAAGGCACTTTGTTATAACAGCCGCTGCATCTTAATCTACAGATCTGTCCCCACTGTCCTCACTCCATTTTGCATGAACCTATTTTCCCATGTGTCATATTAGCTGACATGACATACAGTAACTAATTTTTCTTAGTTAGTGTATGCATTTTTTGTGGTTTGTCATTTTGGTATTTTAAATCTGACCATGTTTATTGACAAGTACATAACTGAGGTTTTGGAATCAAATCACCTTTGTTTATTTGAGTGGAGAAAACCTTTCTACAACACTAATATATTCAGAGGGTTAATATAGTGCTATTAAAGGAGATGTCAAACAACTAAGGGAAATATCCTTTTTGAATTTGACTTAGAATTTAAACTTTATTTGAATTGGACACTATTTCTCAAATTAAATCAATTCAGTACAGTAAAATCAGTAACAAATAAAGAATGCAATGCTGATAAGATATAGTCATCTGACTGTGTGTGCACATCTCCACAATCTAATCTGATTACCCCTCTTTTTTTAACTTTTATTTTATCCTTTTATTTTCTTTCTTCTCATTTGGCCTGCCTCCATATTTGGAATGCCTATGTTCCACAAAAACAGCCCTTGCATTTTCACTCATGTCTACATGTTGTACATTTCAACATTGAACATTGTTCTACATTTCAGTGTTTATATATGATTTATAGACCTATATATAAAAATAGAAATAAATGAATGCATTTTTTTCCCTGTACCTTTTAATGATTCTTTTTTGTATATATTATTTTTTTCAAGAGGTTATTCTTATGTGTTTTTTGAATAATCAAAAGGAGAGAATGTGATTGGACATTGCTGTATAACTTGCTACGTGCATAAGCCTGGTAACATACCAATATGTAGCCTTGACTGTTCCTTCCAAGGTTTAATTGTCCTTCACTGTGTCTGGCATCAGCAGATTCTCAGACTCTAATCAACAACTGCTGCCCACAGCTGTTGTTGACAGCACATGATCATTAACTCCTTTTCTCTGAGCTACTGCACAGACAGCCTTGATGCTCTGTGCTGTGCTGTGCTGTCTGTTACTCTTACAAGAAGAATAAAACTCACAAAGACAGCTGCTGCTCTCACATTCACCATGGTCTTATTAAGATTTTGCCAGAAAAGTTTAAACAGAGGCACAATATCAAGGTAACATACACTAGTCAAGAGGCTCTACAGCATTGTACAAGTAATAATAATAATAATAATAATAATAATAATAATAATAATAATAATAATAATAATAGCAAGTGTAAGTACAGAAGGCCAAAGTATGGATTAAAAGAGGTTAGAATTAGAAATATTTTTAAATATTTTCCCAGTAATGATCATCCTAAAAGCTGATCTAAAATGGCTATAAAAGAAAGCATAAACACATGGATTGAACAGAGAATTTGACCATATAAGCCACTTAAATAATTGCATTACATGAAAAGGTATTGTATAATTGGTCAAAGGATTGAAGCTAATACACAGAATAAAAGGAGTCCAACTCAAGAGACAACCTCCCACCACAATGGCCAGAGTTTTAGTCGCCTTTCTCTCCATTTTACTGACAGTTGCTGCAGAGTTTGCCATGCTCAGGATGCTGCGTGCCTGTTTGTGTGCCACCATCAAAATCTTTAGGTAGAGTGCAACCATCACAATAGCTGGGATGCAAAATGAAAGTAAAGCTCCCACAATGACTGCACCCTGTGCTTTATTTTGAAATAAAACACACCTTTTGTTTTTTTGTCCTTTATCTGGGGTCTGGAATGTGAAAATAATTGCATTAAGAGTGGCAATAGTCCAGGACACCAGGATCATGATTGAAATGACACGGACATTTATTTTAATTCTGTATCTCAGAGGCTGACACACTGCATAATATCTGTCCACGGAAATGAAGCACACGTTCCACATGGAAGAATTGCACAGTAACATATCTAAGCTGCTCCGTACCTTACAAAGTACATAATGAAGACTCCAATATGAGCTCACAACAATAATGATGCTGAAAGGCACAACTAAAAGTCCAACTAGCAGGTCAGCCACAGCCAGAGAGAGCATCAAGAAGTTTGTAGGAGTGTGGAGCTGTTTGAAGTAAACAATGGAGATTATTACAAGTAGATTTCCACACATTATGAGAACTGACAAAGAGCCACCAAAAATACAAAACAAATATAAAACAGTCAATTCATTTATGTCAGACACATTTGCTGATTCACTGAAAAGAATCTGGTCAGCAACAACATCTGAAGAATCCATTAAATGATCATGTATAGATTAACAGCCTGATTAACATTAAGAAAAATAAACAGAGAATCACACACAACGGTATAAAGAGAAGTATGTTTCACGCCATACTCATAATCCTGGTTTGTGCATCTGTAGTGAAAGGTGTCCCTAATCTCTGCTGGTGAGCAGAATGTCAGAATAGAAATACTGTTGAAGCTCATTAGCATATTCAGTTCAACAGGTGTATTAAAAATACATCACCATCTTTAGTAACCACACCTCTATCTACAGCATCAGTCAAAGGTCTGGACACACCCTCTCATTTAATGTCTGTGAAGATTCTCATTCATCCAGGTCATGGTATCCAAAGTGTAGTAAAAAAAAGGCAACTGGACTTAGTTGAATTTCTTGAAGACGTTTCGCCTCTCATCCAAGAGGCTTCTTCAGTTCAGTTTGACCTGAGTCGTTAGTTAGTCGTTAGTTATAATACTAATATAATTGTCAGACAATATATTGTCTGACAATTATATTAGTATTATACAATATAATAAGTATTATATTGTCTGATAATTGTCAGACAATAGCCAATAACTAACGACTCAGGTGAAACTAAATCAGACAAAAGACAACATTCAACGACCCTTGATGACTTAACAACTCACACCCCCTTCCTGTCCAAACCACACCCCATGGACCAAAAACCTGACAGAGTTTATAAGTCCCAGACTCTCCACCAGTCAAACTGAACTGAAGAAGCCTCTTGGATGAGAGGCGTTTTCCAGAAATTCAACTAAGTCCAGTTGCCTTTTTTTTTACTACACTTTGGATACCTCTCATTTAATGATTTTTTTTAAATTTATTTTTTATTATTTTTTTACATTGCAGATGAATAATGAAATGTCATAAGCAAACATGTTGTGGAAAGCAAAGAGGGTGTCAGTGTCTGGTCAGCTCCCCACAGTACGCCAATCAGGACCCAGATGCACAGAGGATCCAGCAGCCCCACATGGCAGGAGAAACCACCACTCCCAGTGATAGTCATGCACTATTAGTAATGATATGAGGCAGTCACTCCCATGCCCAGGACCAGCCCTAGAGGATAAGGAATGATAGGACCACAGACAAAAGAACCCGTCCCCAAGTGAGGGAACCAGTGAGGAACCCAGTGACGAAGGGCAAGCCCCAAGCAGTCCCCCAAAAAGCAATACACGTGGAGATGTGGTGGTTATTGTGTGGACAAATGCTTGTGCGTTTTATGGAACTGCAAGAAAAAATAAATTCTTGCAAGATCACAATTGACCACTGCGTGAACAGCTGTCTGATGCATTTTGGATCCAAGCGGCATACCTGGCAGACACATTAATGCTCTACAGTGAGATGAACAAGTGGATGCAGGGACCTGAATCAGTTGTCATGCAGTGCAAAGATACTGGAGTACAGGGTTGGAAAAAATGTCAAAAGTGGAATTACAGTATTTTCCACTGCTGCTGAAGCAGTCTGATGGCTTTGTGTGTGCGTCTTTACTCACAGAGTTTACCGGGCACATGGACCTGCTCCGTGAGGAGATTAAGAGCCACTTTGCAGACATCGACGAGTATTTGTCAAATGAAGTATGGGTGATGAACCCCTACGTTTCCAGATTAGTGGACGTGGAAACTGGCCAAACTGTCATATCTCTCATCTGGTCTGGGTTTCTTGTTCAAATGACTTCCTGTTTTATTTTGTATATGTTGGGGTTGGGGGGCCGGCTCGCCATGGACACAAGCAGGGGGGTTTCAAGGAAAAAAGGAAGCACTGCTCTAGGGCATACCAGACATAACATACATGCCTTAAGTGACCTTATAACATGTGACAAATCAACACTACTAAAAAGGACTGAAACAGACACATACATCTATACCCATCTACACTCATAGACCTATGCACAACATACAGTACATACCTTCTCATAATGTTTATTTAATTCTTTCCTTAAAACCAAACATTTTTTTTTGCCGATTGAAAATATCTGATAGGGAAAACGGCTTTCTATGAACCTATGTTTAACTGATGTATTTTTATGTTTTGGGGAAAAAAAAAACAAAAAAAAAATCATAAAACCTCAAGCAGAATTTCTTGTTGAATATAAATATGTTCAGACCGGACACAAAAAAAGAAAAGAAAAATACTTTGACATATAAGGTTTCAAGAACTTGTGATCATTATTAGATACATCTAAAAAAAGTAGTTCTTGGTGTTTTAATATACAATGAAGCTCATTAGCATATTCAGTTCAACAGGTGTGTTAAAAATACGTCACCATCTTTAGTAACCACACCTCTATCTACAGCATCAGTCAAAGGTCTGGACACACCCTCTCATTTAATGATTTTATTTTCCCTTATTTTTCATTATTTTTTTTACATTGTAGATGAATAATAAAGAAAAGAAAAGAAAAGAAGAAAAATACTTTGACATATAAGTTTTCAAGAACTTGTGATCATTATTAGATACATCTAAAAAAAAAGCAGTTCTTGGTGTTTTAATAAACAGAGAAGAATTTAGAAATTTTGAAAGTGTTTGCATTTGGCTGAAATTCTAGAAGATTTGTAAGAAAAACAAGAAAAAATGTATTTTAATTTTATTAATAAAATGGTTAGTATTTGTTTGAAGTATTTGTTTGTTATGGAGCCTCTGATTATCTCAAACATTTTAAAGAATCATTAATAATAAATTAATTTTTTATTACTTTCTACACTGTAGATGAATAATGAAATATCAAAAGTACACATGTTGTAGAAAGCACCATGCGATGAAAAGAATTATAGATATATTTAGAGATATAATTTATTAATGAATAAATAATGCATTTATTAATCATTTACGAATCTAAGAATCCAATGTGATTGTATGTTAACATTTAGAGGCAAGCATGCACATGCCCCCGCACCCTATTAAGGAACCAGTGGAGGTCTACAAGGGTCCCCACAGTCAGGGGAGTCCCCGGGGACAGGACATGTGAGAGGCATGCAGAAGTGACCCCCATCTAGGATGCCAGCTACCAGACTGGCAGTGCCCTCCTACCCTGCCCAGATCCTCAGCCATGAAGCAGATCTAGCTGGTCCTATTGGTTAGTTCTAAAACCTCCCTGACCAGAGAACCCCAAGGAAATTTTGTTCATTTAGTAATGATACATTTAATCTCCACTTTCTAGTTGGTGGTGTGACAGCTTTTTTGTTATATTAAGAGAAACCGGTGCATTGTCACTAACAGTGATAAGGTAAACCGAGTGTGTCATATCAAATCTTCCCTTTGTTTCTAAAATACTAGAAAAGGCAGTTACAAATCATCCAAGTGAACACCTCCATAGTAACAGGCTGTTTGAAGATTTTCAGTAAGGTTTTAGATTACACCATAGCACAGAAACAGCACAAGGTAAAGTTACCAATGGCCTCAGATAATGGTCTAGTCTCTATATTTGTCCTGTCAGATCTTAGTGCTGCATTTGACACCACTAATCATAAAATTCTATTACAGAGACTGGAGCAGACTTTAGTGCCTGTGCCTGTCAGCTTGCCCCGACAGGCACATGTATCTCACTGATTTGTAAATAGGAAAAATATTTACAATAGGCAACATTAAGTGCTGATTCAAAATGTTACATTTATAATTTGTAGGTCAGGACCATGGACAGTGCAGCTTCCTTGCATTGACAGTTGTCTGTGCTGAATTGCTCAGTTTCCTTTGCCTCATTTTTATTTTTTTGATGGTTTGGTTTAAATGGGTGCGTTGCTGCTTTGATGAAGCCTAATTTGATAAAGTTGTCAAGACATTTATTGTTTATCATCATTTGTAATTCTGAATAATTGATTTAAGGGTTTTGTACCTCTTCGTTTTATTTTGAAAAGTCAGTGTGACTTCATGTGTTGTTGATTACGGCAGCTGTACCGAGCTGTATGATCCATTAGCATTCCTGGCTGGTGATTAGCCAGGTCTTGCTAGCATTTAACTATTAATATTAGCTGCTAATGTTGGCCGAGACACTGGGTTTAAGCTATTGGGTCTGCTGTGTTTACAGCAATTCATTACTTTAATTCATAAGAGGACATTTGATTGATATATATTAAGAGTCAATGCTCTGGCTATTGTAAAAGGTAAAAATAGTTATTTATGTTACAATTTCATTAATATTATTATATGTAACCTGTTGTATTTGGTTTAATCATTTCAGGTTTATGACCTGTGGTCAAATGTGGTCATTTTGTAATAAAATAAGAGAAGACCAAGGACGAAACACGAGTTATTGCTTCAGTGTGCTTCCTGTCAAGCCTTTTCGCAGGGCCGAATTTAAAAAATCCGAACAAAAGTTTCAAATTAATTTTTGGAATATTTTGTTACTAAATATTTCACGAGTAATATAGTTATTTTTACCACATTTTTTTGGCATTAGTAAATAATTATGCACATTTACAGATATTTTACATGATATGAGTGATAACGTGTTTTTTCTTGTCCTTTGGTGTGCCTTGGGCATAAAAAGTTTGGGAACCACTGATTTAACACTTTCTGAGTCATTGTGATGGTTTAATGGCTTGTTGTGGGGAGATGAGGGGCTGTCTCCACTGCCCCTACTGTCTGTTAGTGGAAAACAGGCCTGTGATCTGGAGTCCCCAGAATCAGGAGGTCTTGCAAGTCTCGGGTCTTGTGAGAAACACGTGTTGCTTTACAGCACTACACACACACACCCTAACCAGGCACCAGCAATAACTTCAAGGCAGTTGTAGCATTATTTTAGAAGTTCATCATGGCAGATCCAGCAAAAAAGAAGGAGAGAAAACTGTTATTGGAGGAAGCAAGGAAGAGGAAATGACTGGTCAAGAATGGTCAAGGGGCCACACACGACAAAACATCAAGTTGGCTGTTTTTGAATGGCCAGAATTAAAAAAAAAACAGCTGACAACCTCGACATGGCTTCATGCCCTGTGTTTGTCAGCTCCATTGATGACAAATGCACATGGCCAGAAGAGGGAAGGGGAGGGGGAATTATCGGGGAGGTGTGGATGAAGTGGTAGATGATGGATGGATGGATGTTTACAGTGGTGCTGTTAATATATGCGTTCCAAAACTCTACTGGGAGCTCCATAGAAAAAAAGGCAAAAAAAGTGACCAGACTTGCAAAGTTCTGCTTTAAATGAACACTATGATTTTTACATTGTCTTAAAGAACATCAAGGCACTAATTGAACACTAATTGTACCTGTATTAGTTTGTTAAAACAATATTAAATTCATATTATCAATGAATCATGAAATGCAAATTAGTTTGCCCCTCCTCAATTTGGCAAATACATTCACTTTTAAGTCTTGCTTGTGTTTTATGGTAGCTGAGAGAGAAAGAAAGGAGAGAGCTTTTTTTGTAAGTTATTCAATTTTTTTATCTTCTTATTCACTCAAACCTTCACATCAACGACTAAATTTAGCAAGTCAGTTTTCTAGCATTTGTTTTTTTTTTTTTTCCCAGACCAAGGCACAATTTTACAAGGTTTCACTAAGGACACATATAATCAACATCATCAGAATACATGTTCATTCACACAGCTTGACGGATATCCTGAAATACATCCTACACTAAATGCATTGATGGTGATTTTCCATTATAAAGTTCAGTTTTGCACGAGGCATGTCGTTTTCCATTACTTAGTAATAATAGCACCTCCTCCCCAAGTGGGTGAGGTCGCCATAGTACGGCTGTGTGAAACTGCCGTGAAGTTTTTTTTTAATATGCAACACAAACTGGCTTTGTCCAACTCTCTCTGGATCCACTGATGTGCAACGAAACACAGGAACACGTTCACCTCGTTGACGGACCACTTTGTATTTTTGCAGACAGCAGCCATATATGCTTGCTGTAATTGCCTTGCTGATTTTTTAAAAAATGGTGCATTTGAATTGTGTTGGACGTCACGCTCATGACTCTTCCAGTGACAACACTCTTTGACCAAGTAGTGGCCAGCAGTCTGTTGATGTTACATTGTAGTATCAACTAAACTTGCTTGGGTACCAGGAACAATCCCTAATAGAAAAGCAAAAAAAAAGAAAAGTAGAGTTGAGTCCAGCGGAGTAGTGCTAGAGCTATATAATGGAAAAGAGCCATAAATCACTAAATACACTAAATCATCATATAATGTTGATCCCCTGATTGTTAAGTGGAATCATTAAACAGTGTCAAAAATCAGGCAACATTTGATTTTTATCTGTGAAGCGCTTAACCTTGTATGCCTGTATTAACAGTCAGTAGAATGGCAACAAAAAGTAAATAAGATACAAATGATGTTTACAGAGGCATGAATCCATTAAATAATTTAAACAGAGACCCAGTATCAAGGTAACATGCACTAGTCAAGAGGATTTCTCTACAGGGTTGTATAAGTAATAATCATAACGATAGCAAGTGTTACTACATACTAAGGCCAATATATGGATTAAAAGAGGTTTGAATTAGAAATACCTTGAAATATTTTCCCAGTAATGATCATCCTAAAAGCTGATCTAAACTGGCTATAAAAGAAAGCATAAACACATGGATTGAACATTGAATTTGACCATCCAAGCCACTTAAATAATTGCATTACATGAAAAGGTATTGCATAATTGGTCACAGGATTAAAGCTCATACAAAGAACAAAAGGCATCCAGCTCAGGAGAAAACCTCCCACCACAATAGCCAGAGTTTTAGTCGCCTTTCTCTCCATTTTACTGACAGTTGCTGCAGAGTTTGCCATGCTCAAGATGCTGCGTGCCTGTTTCTGTGCCACCATTAAAATTTTTAGGTAGAGTGCAACCATCACAATAGCTGGGATGCAAAAGGCAATAAAAACTGCCATAACTACTGTACCCTGTGTTTTATTTTGAAATAAAACACACCTTTTGTTTTTTTGTCCTTTATCTGGGGTCTGGAATGTGAAAATAATTCCATTTAGAGTGGCAATAGTCCAGGACAAAAGAATCATGATTGAAATGACACGGATATTTATCTTAATTCTGTATATCAAAGGATGACACACTGCATAATATCTGTCCACGGAAATGAAGCACACGTTCCACATGGAAGAATTGCACAGTAACATATCTAAGCTGCTCCGTAACTTACAAAGTAAATCATGTAGACGCCAATATGAGCTCACAAAGAGGACGACACTGAAAGGCAAAACTAAAAGTCCAACTAGCAGGTCAGCCACAGCCAGAGAGAGCATCAGGAAGTTTGTAGGAGTGTGGAGCTGTTTGAAGTAAACAATGGAGAGTATTACAAGTAGGTTTCCACACATTATGAGAACTGACAAAGAGCCACCAAAAATACATAACAAATATGAAACAGTCAATTCAGTTATATCAGGCACATTTGCTGACTCATTAAAAAGAAGCTGGTCTGCAACAACATCAGAAGAATCCATTAAATGATCATGTATAGCTTAACAAGCTGCCTAACATTAAGATAAATACACAGAGAATCATATGCAGCAGTATAAAGAGAAGTATGTTTCACACCATGGTCACAATCCTGGTTTGTGCATCTGTAGTGAAAGGTGTCCCTAATCTCTGCCGGTGAGCAGAATGTCAGAATTAGAAATACTGTTGAAGCTCATTAGCATATTCAGTTCAACAAAGGTGTGTCAATGTGTCATAACCACACCTTCACCTAGAGTATCAGTCACAGTGCAAACCGTCTGATTTAATGTTTGTTCTTATTTTTTATTACTTTCTATATTATAGATTAATACTGAAGATGTCAACAAACACATAGTGCAGAAAGCATCGTAATTGGATTGAACGCAGCCAGCATGTTCGTGTTCATTTACATACTCCTTATGTGTGTATTTGCAATACTCTCAAACTCTGGTGCATTTAAAGATTAATAAATCAGTTCAACTAGCAAACTGATGACACCGTTTTTTTATGTGGTAAATGACTTTCAGCTGTGACACAAGAGAGTCTTTTCTCAATGGTTTTGCATTATCACAGTGACGCTTCATGCCACTTTGCTGCTGTGTTAAACTAACAGGCAATGTGTGGTCGGTACATTTGCTGTGTTCCCTATGTGCCGAGGACTGCAAATTTATAGAGCCTTTAGAGAAGACATTTGTCCGACCTGCCCTTTCACGGAACAGGTGACACAGTTGTTGCTCCTTTGTTTGGCTTTTTAACAAAAACTAGTCCAAAGATGTCTGTTTAGCTCCAGATATTATGTTCAGTTGACCGTCAAGCTGACGTGTGCATTATCCTGAGCTGTTGGACTTTTGCACTGCATTGGTCACATGATCACATAATGAAACAGAAAATTCTAGATAAGATAAACAATAAAAAGATAAAAAAAAAAAAAAAGCATTTTAAAGAAATCATTTTATAGTTAGGTTCGCTTATTAACATATCTCACAGAATATTTAACATCTAATCATCGACTGAATTATTTGGCATTTTTTCCACTGGACATTTTGAACTTTGACAAGTAACGTAAACCCTGTTTCCCCCTGGTTTTCCAATTTCCTCCCACCATCAAAACATGTATGAATGTTAGACACATGCAATGATGTGCATACCTCATAAAGCCACATTTTATTCCCAACAGAACATAAACAACATATCAGATGTTGAAACTGAGACATTTTGCCATTTCATTTTTGGATTTGACGGCAGCAACACATCTCAAAAAAGTTGGAGGCAACAAAAGGCTGGAAAAGTAAATGGCACAAATCAAAAACAACTGGAGGAGCATCTGACAACTGATTAGTTTAATTGGCAACAGGTGAGTAACATGACTGGGTATAAAAGGAGCATTTCTGTAAAGGTGGGTAGAAGTTCACCAATCTGTGACAAACTACGTCAAAAATTTCTGGAACAATTTCCGAAAAATGTTCCAACATAGAACTGCGAGGAATTTGAAGATCCCTCCATCTTTTTTACAGCCACTTTTTTTGATTCCTCCAAATAAGACACTTCATCCAAACACAGTTGCCAAACTTCCTGAATTCTCCCCCTGATGCAGAAATAGACCAATTCCAGTCCCCACAACATTAAATAAGGGCCTGTGGGAGCAGGATTTAAGGATAGACATAGATGAAAGCCAGTGGAGAAACATTTTTAAACTTGTCCACTCTTCATCCATATGCAGCAGGCATGCCCTTTTGCAGTGTAAATTTATCCTAATCACAGTGATGCTTATAACCAATGCAAACAGTCCCCAGCTGACCATTTGCGTACGATCTAGCCGTGTCAGAGACTGTCTAACTTCTGGTTCAATATGGACGGGCGCTTGACACAATGGTAAAACAGAATCCCCTCACTGCTCTTTTTGGTCTACCACCAACTGAAAACTTGCCCAACACTGTAAAGCGTGTCATCGCCTTCACCACTCGGCTGGCCAGGTGCACTATTCTTCTCAAATAGAAACAGGCCTCTCAGAACCCCAACTCACAACAGGTGCTTACAGGAAATATCATGCTGTCTACAACTAGAAAAGTAAAAGTCCTCAAAAAAAAAAAAAAAAAAAAAAGGATTTGTGACATCCTTCCATAAAACCTGGGACAATCACCCCCCACTGAAGTTTTATTTTACTTTATGATTGTTTCATCCTGCCAGGAAGATACCAAGCTGAAACTGACCTATACAGTTGAGGACAAAATTATAAGCCCCTATGTAAATTTCATTGTTTAAAAAGTATTTCCCAAGTGTTGTTAAACAGGGCAAAGAATTTTTAACACAGCTTTTTCGAACATCCTTGTTTTATTATGGATGCTTCCATTATTTGACTTTGCACACAGGAATGAAATTATTTCACACAAATCGAAGAGCCCCCTGATGCTAATAGTCAGTTGTGTCTCCTTTATGCTGGATAACAGCCTGCACTGGTTTGTTGTAGTTTCCAACAAGTCTCTGACTCGTCTCCTGAGGAATCCCAGCCCATTCTTCTTTGGCAAATCTCTCAAGCTCCTCCAGATTTGATGGCCTTCTGACATGGACCTTCATCTTCAGTTCACCCCAAAGATTTTCAATGGGATTTATTTCATTAAATGGAGGTAGTTCTTCACCAGGTGCGACGTATGTTTTGGGTCGTTGTTATGTTGGAAGACGCAGTGACGACCCAGACCCAGTTTTGCTGCTGACTGCTTCAGATGTTCTTTTTAAAATCTTCACATATCCTTCTTTCTTCATGATTCCTTCCTTCTTCATGAGATTCCCAGTTCCAGACGCACTGAAGCATCCCCACAGCATAATGCTCACACCACCATGTTTCACTGTGGGGACGGTGTTCTTTGCTCTGTTAAACAGCACTTGGGAAATACCTTTAAAAGTATGACATTTTCATTGACATTTTCATTCATTAAACAGTACATTTTTCTCCTTGTACTGTCTGAAAAAAAGTCCACTCACACACTAATCACAACCAAGTAATTAAATTCAACCTGAAATGAGAGACTGATTTATTCCAAAAGTACTGCATTTTACTTAATTCACCTATTTTAAATCTCTGATAATAATGTTAAATGTGTTTTTCTTTAATTAATAATATTAGTGAGACTAAGTAGTGGTTCACGGAATGTTTGATAAGACACCAGCATATGCCTGATAAATTTGAGAAGACTGAAGACTAATATATGTGAAACCTTAAATAATAAACCACTGAAACAGTAGTAACATTAATAAAACATTTATGAAATGCTTATTTGAAACAGGTCATGAGGGCAATCGGAATGTGCACTAATAAGCCTTTACTTCAGGAAGTGTTGAGGGAATAATATACTGTAGAACCTGCCAATAAAAGTCTATACATTATGACCAATAAAACTAAACATTATGCAAACATCTCTAATTCATAATTAATACATGATTATTTCCTAATTGCATTAGAAGTTAAATAGTTCTAAACAACTGTAATCACAATAATAATAAAAATAAGATTACTTTTATGTTTGGTAATTCATTTTCAATTAATTTTGAAGCATTGCTATGTTAGGACTTTCAGGAAAAAGGTCATGGACAAATAATGACACTGACAGCAACAACATTTAAAGATATCTTCCTGTTTTAAGTATACTAATTCAGTTATTGCCTAGCACAGACAAAATTTGTATATAATTATGACAGGAACACAGAGAGGTAAGACATAATGTATTCATCTTCAGTGCCAGACCTGATCACTAATGTCAGTGAATCAAATGATGCATCAAAAGAGTTTAGAATTAGTAAAATCATCTTGAAATATTTTCCCTGTAATGATCATCCTAAAAGCTGCTCGAAACCAGCTGTAAAAGAAAGCATAAATAAATGGATTAAACATTGAATTTGACCATCCAAGCCACTTTAATGACTGAATTACATGAACTGGTATTGAGTAATTGCTCAAACGATGAAAGGTGATGCACACAAAGAAAGGCATCCAACTCATCAGAAAAATGCCCACCACAATAGACAGAGTTTTAGTCGCCTTTCTCTCCATTTTACTGACATTTGCAGCAGATTTTGTCATGCTCAGGATGCTGCGTGCCTGTTTCTGTGCCACCATCAAAATCTTTAGATAGATTGCAGACATTATGATAGCTGGAATTCCAAATGCAAAAAAAACTCCCACAACCATTGTTTGCTGTGTTTTAGGTTGAAATAAAACACACTTCTTGTTGTTCTGTCCATTGTCCAATGCCTGCAATGTGACAATAATTGCATTTAGAGTGGCAATAGACCAGGACAACAGAATCATGATCCCAACAACACGGCTATTTATTTTAGTTCTGTATCTCAAAGGCTGACACACTGAATAATATCTGTCAACAGAAATGCAGCACAAATTCCAAATGGAAGAATTACACAGTATCATATCAAAACTGCTCCGTAATCTACAAAGTACATAATGAAGACTCCAATATGAGCTTAGAACAATAATGATGCTGAAAGGCACAACTAAAAGTCCAACTAGCAGGTCAGCCACAGCCAGAGAGAGCATCAAGAAGTTTGTAGGAGTGTGGAGCTAGTAAACAATGGAGATTATTACAAGTAAATTTCCACACATTATGAGAACTGACAAAGAGCCACCAAAAATACATAAGAGATATGAAATAGTCACTTCAGTTATGTCAGGCACATTTGCTGATTCATTAAAAAGAAACTGGTCTGCAACAACATCTGAAGAATCCATGCTTAAATGATCAATAATACTCAAATAACATGCCTAACATTAAGACAAATCAACATATAAGCAGTATAAAGTCTCTGTATGTTTCACATCATACTCATCTACACTCATATCACTCCTGGTTTGTGCATCTGTAGTGAAAGATGTCCCTAATCTCTCTGCTGGTGAGCAGAATGTCAGCATTAGAAATACTGTTCAAGCTCATTAGCATATTCATTTCAAAAAAGGTGTGTTTAAAGTAGATCAATATGCTGAGTCACCACATCTCTACTTATGTGTCCAAACTACTTGTGTATGTACTTGCATTTGATGTCCACAATGGCACAAAGGTTTTACCTAATCATCAATTATTTTAGGAATCCTAAATTGTGCACCATCAGTTAAAATACTTAATAAAGAAAATATTTCAGACCTGGTTACATTGCACTGCATAAACCACATTGCTCTGTTTGTGTGTGGGGATTTTGTCCTTAGTATGAACCAGTTTCTGTCTTAAAGTGTTGCAGGGTTTGAAATGAACCAGGATGTGGTGTTTGTTAAAGATCCTCCTGAGTTTCTCAGAGACTCCAGCAATGTACAGAAAACAATGTTGTTCCGTCTATTGCTATATTCTTCTTTGTCAGATGTTCTTCTTTTGGAGGTTTTGATGAAGGTCCAGTTTAGGTAACCTCAGAGAATGAGCTCCAGTGGGTGGTGGGAGTCGAACAGCAGGTATTGTTCTGTGTGGGTAGGTTTCCTTTATATTTCAATGTTGAGGTTTCAGTCTTAATTTAAGAATCCAAAATTTTGCACAGCATAATCAAGAAGACAAGGCAATTGTCTTTGGCCTCCTCATGGATGAATTTGATGTTCTTTGATGATGTCATTTCCACATATTTGTGTATACATACAAATGTGTTTCTCGCAGCTCTGTTTATTCTGCCAGTAAAACAATAGAGGGATTGGGGTGACTGGTGTTCATGTGATGTGCAGCTTCAGAGAGTTCAGGATTTCGATAGCTTGGGGGGTGAAGCTGTTTCAGAATCTGGCTTAACTGCTTCTGATGTGGGGGGGGATCAGAAGCATGCACAGCACCTCTGCAAAATGTCCTGTATGGTGCGGTGGGGGGGAGACATCGATGATGTGCCTGGTGTCCTTAGTGTCATGGAAGAAGCTTTTAACTTTCTGTGCATACTGGCTCTTGGCTTTCCTGGCGGTTGTGGAAAGCCTTGCTCTGTTGGCGTGTGTGGTGATTGGCTTTTCAACAGTGACATCCTCAATACACTTCTCTATGTATCCAGACACAGAGTTTGTGTACTTCTCCACACAGATGTGCTGGCCACGGGTTGCTGCCTCCCTGAATATACAGTCTTCCAGTCTGTGCACTCAAAACAGTCCTGGAGGGATCTGGTGGCTCTGTCTGGCCAGGTTCTGATGGTCCCCTTGCTTTGGCTTGGAGCGTCTCAGCACTGATCTGTATGCTGGAATTAGTATAAGAGAGAGGTGATCTGATTGTTCGAGGTGGGGGCGGGGGGGTGCTTTGCAAGTGCCACGGATGTTTGTGCAAATTAGATCCAAAGTGTTAGCAAAGTCCAAGTCTTTGCATATCCTTCTTTTTCTTGATTCCTTCCACGTTGACAAGATACCCAGTTCCCGACACACTGAAGCATCCCCACAACTTAATACTCGCACCACTGTGTTTCACTGTGGGGAAGGTTCTTTGGGTCATGCACATCTCCCTTCTTTCTCCAAACATAAGCATTGTCTCTATGGACAAAGACCTCTAGTTTTGTCTCATCTGACCAAAGGACATGTGTCAGGATCTGGTTTCCTGCCTCTTATTTTGTAGTGACTCTTCCTGTGGAGTGTTTTTCTGTTCTGTGTTTCAGAAGACTGGATGGGCAGCCAGACAGAGCCTCTGATTCCCACACCTGCAGCTCATTTCCTCATCAGGATGACTGCTACTGAAACCCAGGTTTTTTGATGCTACAGTCATCAGGGCATCTCATTACAACAGTGGTAGCTCTCGACTCGCAGTTCTCACATCACAAATTCTGTTTCCTAATCACATTTTTGCTTCGTCCTTTTTTATTGACTCCTTGTTTTCCTCTGTTGCTTTTAGTTCCTGTGTTCGGAGGTCTCTGGCCAGCAAGCCGGCCAGACTTCTCACTTTCAGATCTTTTTTTAGGCTTGTTCACTCAGTTCTTCATGTTTTTTGTTTTTTTTTAAATAAATGGTGTTTTCCCTTACCCCCCCCCCCATTTAATCTTCACTGATTAAAGTTATTCAATTTATACTGTGTCATTAGAGTAAAAAAAATTGTTAATTTAATTTCACTTAAAGGAAAGCTCTGTGTCTTTTGTGCATGCATACTGTGACAAATGGAGGTTGAGAGAGCCAGTGTTCGAATTCATTACTTCAATACTGTTTAATTGTGATATCAGCAGATATTATAGTCAATTACAGTGATTGTGTAGACTGATTTTAAAGGCATAAAGTGATTGTTTTTCCCTGTTTTCAGGGTGGTCCCCCAAATTGATATTTCATTGATTTTTCATTGATTTTTCTAAAATATTTAATAAATAAATAATTATTAATAATAATTATCTTGTTATTATTAGCAATCAAATTATTACCAATAAGTGTTGTCCCCCAACACATCCATCCACTCACTCTCACTCACCCATTTTTAACTAAATAGTCCAGGCACTAGTTAGTTTAAAGCATGGCTTGTATGTTATTGTAGGACCTTCCTGAAAAAAGGTCATGGGAAACTAACTGTAATAACATTTGTATTTACAACAATTAAAACATCTTCCTGTATATACTTTAAAAATGCAGTATGTGCAGAAATGCAAACGCAGCAAACACTGTCAAACAGATAAATATTAGGCTTACAGAGGCACTGACACATTCAATTGTTGAAGACAGAGGCATCACGTTACATGTCATGAAGACGTTTTCTACACATTGAGTTGCAAAATCAGTGAGTTATTGCATAGCACAGACAAAATTTGTATCTAATTATGACATCAATACAGATATATTGTCACAAACTTGACAAAATTTTTTACACATTGTGTAGCAACAACAGACAGTTATTGCATAGCAGACAAAATGTGCATCCAATTATATGACATGAATATAGAGATGTAAGACACATTGTATTCATTTTCAGTGTCAGATCTCATTACTAACATCAGTGAATCAAATAATGCATCAGAGAGGAGGATCAATGGATACCTGTGCAGGTGTTTTGGCTTACTACGCAGCCTGAGTGCAGCTCTGTGCAGGAAGAATAGCAGGTCTAAGGACCCCATGATATCAGCAGCAGGTACTGATACCCAGACCAGCAGGAAATGGAGTACTACTAAGGAGCCGCAGACGGCAGAAGCAAGGATGGGGCACAAGGATGTGATGGGGGCACTGGGGGCACACACTGAGACATCTTACCTAGCCTGCTAACCTCCAGCTCGGAGACAAAGTCAATACCCCCTCCTGCTGAACTCTGCTCTGGGAGAGGGTCACTAGAACCTATCCGGAGCAGCTGTCCTAAAGCCTTAGGGGAGGGCCGTTACTGGTGGCAGCATGACCAGGTGCTGAAGGCAGTTGCTGAGAATGCCTTCATAGCCATAACAACATGCAGGTCCCATGGCCCATCTGAGAAGTAGACCCTGTTTATCAGGGGAGGAGAGCAGAAGAAACCACAGTCTAGAGCTGCTGCAGGTCTACTTTCAACTGCACAAGTCTGGCACATGCTTGTAGACCTGTGCAAGAAGCTCAAGTTCCCAGTACACTCTGCAGGTACATCTTTGCGTCCTGACATTGTTATTCTTTGAGAGGCCTCGAAAACAACTTGCCCTGACAGAACTGACAGTTCAGAAAAAAACCCATCACAATGTTTTAGTCGCCTTTCTCTCCATTTTACTGACAGTTGCACCAGATTTGGCCATGCCAAGGATGCTGCGTGCCTGTTTCTGTGCCAACATCAACATTTTTAGATAGATTGCATTATGATAGCTGGTATTCCAAAAACAAAGAACAACTCCCGATGAAGCCAGAATACATCACTGATGATGTGTCCCAGCACATCCATAGTATGTATTTTTTCACTTTTGTTTAAGAGCAGCACTTGTACTGGAGATGCAAACAATAAGAAAGGAACCATTTTACATTGTATTTGGGACTGTTTACTTATTCAAGTTGAAATTGAACCAGATCCATGATAGTGCTTCTGCTCCTCTTTCTCTTCTTGTTTATTTAGTTATCTACTTTGCCATTTGCTTATCTATTTTTTTTTGTTTATGTATCCCTTTTCCATTGATTTAAAAAGTTATTTAAATACCTGACAGCAACTATTGTCTGTATCCTTCCCTCTTCTGTAGGGTTCTTTGTTTTCTTGCCAGTGAATATTTATGATGTTACTAAAAAGTATCACCTGGAGAATTGTTCTGTAATGTACCAAGGTATGGGAATTAATAAAAACTTGAATTACAAGAGCAGCACTTGCAATCAAACTGTTATAAGTTAACACAGTCATTTCTTCAGCTTTAAGTAAAGCGAACTGTCCCAAAAGGCTCAACTGATGGGAGTTTTAATTCAGAATTACAGAGCCACTGCATTTTACTTCAAAATATTTTCAACATCTTGTTAAATGTTTTTTTTTTTTGTTTTGTTTTGTTTTGTTTCACTGTTTGTTGCACAGGTTAGTTTGAAGCATTGCTTGTGTGTTATTATAGGACCTTTCTGGAAAAAAAAGGTCATGGGCAACTACCAGTAATAACATTGAAAGTGACAAGTGACAACAATTTAAATGTCTGACTGTATTCACTTTAAAAATGCAGTGTGTAGAGAAATGCACCTTGAATATGTTAAATGTGTTTAACATATTTGACATATATTTGTTTTCTGTGAACCTAAATAGTGGTTCGCAGGTTGCTTTACATGTGTGATGATAGGAGACGGACACTTACTGTATGTGTGGCTATGCATAACACAATAAACTGCAGACATAGTATTAACATTTATAAAACTTGAATGAACTGTGTTTCATAAATCTTAACTAAATTGAAATGGTTGATGAGGGCAAGCTAAATGAGCGCTAATAAAATTTAGGCAAGGAAACCTTAAGGGGATAAAATATTTTACAGACAACAGTCTTACTCAACATTTTGTAAACATCTCTATTTCATAATAAAATTATAGTTATTTCCTAATTGCATTAGAAACAAACTAGTCAAGACACTGGTTAGTTTGAAGCATTGCTTGTGTTTTATTATGGGACCTTCCTGAAAAAAGGTCAGTGACAACAATTTAAATGCCCGTATGCCTGTATTCATTTTAAAAAGTGCAGTGTGTGCAGAAATGCAATAATGGCAAACACAGTCAAACAGATACATATTAGGTTTATAGAGGCACTGACACATCAAATTGTTGAAGACAGAGGCGTCGCATTACATGTCATGAAGACGTTTTCTACACATTGTGTGGCAAAAATCAGTGAGCACAGACAGTATTTGTATCTAATTATGACATTATGATTGCTTACATCAGTGAATCAAATAATGCATCAAAAAAGTTTAGAATTAGTAAAATCATCTTGAAATATTTTCCCTGTAATTATAATCCTAAAAGCTGATCGAAACCAGCTGTAAAAGAAAGCATAAATAAACGGATTGAACATTGAATTTGACCATCCAAACCATTTAAATGACTGAAGTACATCAACTGGTATTGTGTAATTGCTCAAAGGATTAAAACTGATGGAGAGAAAGAAAGGCGTCCAACTCATCAGAAAAACCCCCACCACAATAGACAGAGTTTTAGTCGCCTTTCTCTCCATTTTACTGACATTTGCACCAGATTTATCCATGCTCAGGATGCTGCGTGCCTGTTTGTGTGCTACCATCAAAATCTTTAGATAGATTGCAGACATTATGATAGCTGGGATTCCAAACGCAAAAAAAACTCCCACAACCATTGTGCTCTGTGTTTTACTTTGAAATAAAACACACTTCTTGATTTTTAGTCCTTTGTCAGGGGCCTGCAATGTGACAATAACTGCATTTAGAGTGGCAATAGTCCAGGACACCAGGATCATGATCCCAACAACATGGACATTTATTTTAGTTCTGTATCTCAGAGGCTGACACACTGCATAATATCTGTCAACTGAAATGAAGCACAAATTCCAAATGGAAGAATTACACAGTATCACATCCAAACTGCCTCGTACCTTACAAAGCACATAATGAAGACTCCAATATGAGCTCACAACAATAATGATGCTGAAAGGCACAACTAAAAGTCCAACTAGCAGGTCAGCCACAGCCAGAGAGAGCATCAGGAAGTTTGTAGGAGTGTGGAGCTGTTTGAAGTAAACAATGGAGATTATTACAAGTAAATTTCCACACATTATGAGAACTGACAAAGAGCCACCAAAAATACATAAGAGATATGAAATAGTCACTGCAGTTATGTCAGGCACATTTGCTGATTCATTAAAAAGAAGCTGGTCTGCAGCAACATCTGAAGAATCCATGCTTAAATGATCAATAATACTCAAATAACATGCCTAACATTAAGACAAATCAACATATAAGCAGTATAAAGTCTGTGTATGTTTCACATCATACTCATCTACACTCATATCACTCCTGTTTTGTGCATCTGTAGTGAAAGATGTCCCTAATCTCTCTGCTGGGGAGCAGAATGTCAGAATAAGAAATATTGTTCAAGCTCATTAGCATATTCATTTCACGAAAGGTGTGTTTAAAGTAGATCAAAATGCTGAGTCACCACATCTCTACTTATGTGACCAAACTACTTGTGTATGTACTTGTAGAATCCAAAATTGTGACTCCTAACCTTTTTTTAATTTGGGTGATACTGAGTTCTTGTGCACAATGTGCACATAACATCAGCAAAGACGATGGAGAGGAGGATCAATGGATACCTGTGCAGGTGTTTTGGCTTACTACGCAGCCTGAGTGCAGCTCTGTGCAGGAAGAATAGCAGGTCTAAGGACCCCATGATATCAGCAGCAGGTACTGATACCCAGACCAGCAGGAAATGGAGTACTACTAAGGAGCCGCAGATGGCAGAAGCAAGGATGGGGCACAAGGATGTGATGGGGGCACTGGGGGCACACACTGAGACATCTTACCTAGCCTGCTAACCTCCAGCTTGGAGACAAAGTCAATACCCCCTCCTGCTGAACTCTGCTCTGGGAGAGGGTCACTAGAACCTACCGGAGCAGCTGTCATAAAGCCTTACGGGAAGGCCGTTACTGGTGGCAGCATGACCAGGTGCTGAAGGCAGTTGCTGAGAATGCCCTGATATCTATAACAACATGCAGGTCCCATGGCCCATCTGAGAAGTAGACCCTGTTTATCAGGGGAGGAGAGCAGAAGAAACCACAGTCTAGAGCTGCTGCAGGTCTACTTTCAACTGCACAAGTCTGGCACATGCTTGTAGACCTGTGCAAGAAGCTCAAGTTCCCAGTACACTCTGCAGGTACATCTTTGCGTCCTGACATTGTTATTCTTTGAGAGGCCTCGAAAACAACTTGCCCTGACAGAACTGACAGTGCCTTGGGAAGACAGGACAGGATGGAGGAGGCCTTGGGAAGAAGACAGGCCAATTTCCAGGGGCTTCTGTAAGAGCGCCAGAGACAAGGATGGCAAGCACACTGCCATCCAGTGGAAATGGGGTGTAGAGGCTTTGCGGGCTGTTTTCTCTACAGAGTCTGCAGCCTTACAGGCTTGTGAGGGTCACTTAGGAGGGCAGCAATCAGGAATGCTATGTAAGCAGCAGAGAGAGAGAGATCTTTCAGGTGGCTGTGGACTAAGAGGGTTTATCCCTGGCCAAACACTGCTGAGATGCAAGTCAGGGCTTGATCACCCCTGGCTGGGTCACATGTGGAGGGTGTATGACCAAAACACCCGATGAAGCCTGGATACATCATTGATGATGCGTTCCAGCACATCCAAAGGATGTATTTTTTTACTTGTGTTTAAGAGCAGCACTTGTATTGGAAATGCAAAACTTAAAAAAGGAACCATTTTACATTGTATTTGGGACTGTTCAATTATTCAAGTTAAAATCGAACCAGACCCATGATAATGGTTCTGCTTCTCTCCTGCTACTTGTTTATTTATTGACCTACTTTGCCATTTACTTATTTAATTTTGTTTATATATACCCTTTCCACTGATTTAATCATTTCTTTATTTACATACTGCCCATAACAGCTACTATTGTCTGTAGCCTTCTCTCTTCTATAGGGTTTTCTTTGTTTTCTTGTCAGTGAATATTTTTGATGTTACTGAAAATGTATCAACTGGAGAACTGTTTTGTAATGTACCAAACTATGGAAATTAATAAACTTGTAATCAAACTGTTACAAGTTACCTCAGTCACGTCTTCAGCTTTAACTCTCAAATAAGTGAACTGTCTCAAAACACTCAAATGATGGGAGTCTTTAATTCAGAATCACAGACCCAGTGCATTTTACTTAAAAGTATTTTCAACATCTTGTTAAATGTTTTTTTTTTTTGTTTTGTTTTGTTTTGTTTCACTGTTTGTTGCACAGGTTAGTTTGAAGCATTGCTTGTGTGTTATTATAGGACCTTTCTGGAAAAAAAAGGTCATGGGCAACTACCAGTAATAACATTGAAAGTGACAACAATTTAAATGTCTGACTGTATTCCCTTAAAAAATGCAGTGTGTAGAGAAATGCAATAACAGAAAACACAGTCAACCAGATACATATTAGGTTTATAGAGGCACTGACACATCAAACTGTTGAAGACAGAGGCATCACGTTACATGTCATGAAGACGTTTTCTACACATTGTGTTGCAAAATCAGTGAGTTGTTGCATAGCACAGACAAAATTTGTATGTAATTATATGACATGAATATAGAGATGTAAGACACATTGTATTCATTTTCAGTGCTAAATCTCATTACTAACATCAGTCAATCAAATAATGCATCAAAAGAGTTTAGAATTAGTAAAATCATCTTGAAATATTTTCCCTGTAATGATCATCCTAAAAGCTGCTCGAAACCAGCTGTAAAAGAAAGCATAAATAAATGGATTGAACATCGAATTTGACCATCCAAGCCACTTAAATGACTGAAGTACATGAATTGGTATTGTAAAATTGCTCAAAGGATTAAAACTGACAGAGAGAAAGAAAGGCGTCCAACTCATCAGAAAACCCCCCACCACAATGGCCAGAGTTTTAGTCGCCTTTCTCTCCATTTTACTGACATTTGCAGCAGATTTATCCATGCTCAGGATGCTGCGTGCCTGTTTCTGTGCCACCATCAAAATCTTTAGATAGATTGCAGACATTATGATAGCTGGGATTCCAAATGCAAAAAAAACTCCCACAACCATTGTGTTCTGTGTTTTAGGTTGAAATAAAACACACTTCTTGATTTTTAGTCCTTTGTCAGAGGCCTGCAATGTGACAATAACTGCATTTAGAGTGGCAATAGTCCAGGACACCAGGATCATGATCCAAACAGCATAGACATTTATTTTAGTTCTGTATCTCAGAGGCTGACACACTGCATAATATCTGTCAACTGAAATGCAACACAAGCTCCAAATAGAAGAACTACACAGTATCATATCAAAGCTGCTCCGTAATATACAAAGTACATAATAAAGATGCCAGTATGAGCTCACAACAATAATGATGCTGAAAGGAACAACTAAAAGTCCAACTAGCAGGTCAGCCACAGCCAGAGAGAGCATCAGGAAGTTTGTAGGAGTGTGGAGCTGTTTGAAGTAAACAATGGAGGTTATTACAAGCAGGTTTCCAAACATTATGAGAACTGACAAAGAGCCACCAAAAATACATAAGAGATACGAAATAGTCACTTCAGTTATGTCAGGCACATTTGCTGATTCATTAAAAAGAAGCTGGTCTGCAGCAACATCTGAAGAATCCATGCTTAAATGATCAATAATACTCAAATAACATGCCTAACATTAAGACAAATCAACATATAAGCAGTATAAAGTCTGTGTATGTTTCACATCATACTCATCTACACTCATATCACTCCTGGTTTGTGCATCTGTAGTGAAAGATGTCCCTAATCTCTCTGCTGGGGAGCAGAATGTCAGAATAAGAAATATTGTTCAAGCTCATTAGCATATTCATTTCACGAAAGGTGTGTTAAAAGTAGATCAATATGCTGAGTCACCACATCTCTACTTATGTGTCCAAACTACTTGTGTATGCACTTGTAGTTGATGTCCACAATGGCACAAAGGTCTTACTTAATCAATTATTTTAGGAATCCTAAATTGTGCACATTCAGTTAAATACTTAAAGAAAATATTTCAGACCTGGTTACATTGCACTGCATAAACCACATTGCTCTGTTTGTGTGTGGGGATTTTGTCCTTAGTATGAACCAGTTTCTGTCTTAAAGTGTTGCAGGGTTTGAAATGAACCAGGATGTGGTGTTTGTTAAAGATCTTCCTGAGTTGTTCACTTTGTTTTTTCTTGGTTTGTGTGTTAATCCAGGTTATGGCTGCAATACCCAGGGCTCTTTCACTAGAGAAGAGCTCATGTACATCAGGGGAATAACTCTAGATGATCTCTTTTTCTTCTTTTTCTTTTCTTCTTTCTTCCGTGGAGTTGTTGGACACTGTGGTCAAAGGTGTGCAGTGTAACGCAGGAGGAGAGGGAAACGTGCTGGTGCGCTTGTGGGTTTCCGCCACCGCGGACATTGCGCACCGTTACCTGGGATATTCCTCTCCAACGTGCGTTCACTGTGCAACAAAATGGACGAACTTCAGCTACTTCTGGAGAAAAACAGTGACTTTTCTTCATTTCTGTGTTATGCTTCACAGAGACGTGGCTGTGTGGATCGATACCAGACTCTGCGCTGCAGTTGGCAGGCTTCCATCTCTTCAGAGCAGATCACAACATGGAACTCTCTGGTAAATCGAAAGGTGGAGGTATCTGTTTTTATACCAACAGTAGCTGGTGCAATGATGTGACAGTGTTCCAACAGCATTGCTCTTCTACTCTGGAATATTTCGTCATAAACTGTAAACCTTTTTATTCTCCCCATGAGTTTGTCTCATTCATCCTGGCCAAATATTGAGTGTGGAGCAGACTAACCCGGACTCCTTACTTACTGTCCTTGGTGATTTTAACAAAGGAAATCTCAGTCACAAACTTCCTAAATACAAACAGTTCATTAAATGCCCAACCAGAGAGAAGAACATACTGGATCATTGTTACACTGCAGTCAGCAGAGCTTATCACACTGTCCCCCATGCCGCACTGGGCCTCTCTGACCACGCCATGGTCCACTTGATTCCTTCATACAGGCAGAAAATAAAACTCTGTAAACCTGTTGTGAGGATGTGTCTGTTAAGATTCTCAGTCATCCAGGTCATGGTATCCAAAAGCGTAGCAAAAAAAGGGTAACTGGACTTAGCTGAAATTCTGAAGAAGCCTCTTGGATGAGAGGCAAAACGTCTTCAAGAATTTCAACTAAGTCCAGTTGCCCTTTTTTGCCACCCTGTTGTGAGGACATTAAAGCAGTGGACCAGTGAAGCTGCCGAGGATCTTCAGGCGTGTTTGGACTCTATGGACTACGGAAGAAGCTTCTGATGTCGGTGGGTCCTTGATGATGACAGAGGCTCTGCATGCACAGCACCTCTGCAAAATGTCCTGTATGGTGCGGTGGGGGGGAGACATCGATGATGTGCCTGGTGTCCTTAGTGTCATAGAAGAAGCTTTTAACTTTCTGTGCATACTGGCTCTTGGCTTTCCTGGCGGTTGTGGAAAGCCTTGCTCTGTTGGCGTGTGTGGTGATTGGCTTTTCAACAGTGACATCCTCAATGCACTTCTCTATGTATCCAGACACAGAGTCTGTGTACTTCTCCACACAGATGTGCTGGCCACGGGTTGCTGCCTCCCTGAATATACAGTCTTCCAGTCTGTGCACTCAAAACAGTCCTGGAGGGATCTGGTGGCTCTGTCTGGCCAAGTTCTGATGGTCCTGTGCTCTGGCTTGTAGCGTCTCAGCACTGATCTGTATGCTGGAATTAGTAAAAGAGAGAGGTGATCTGATTGTTCGAGGTGGGGGTGGGGGAGAGCTTTGCAAGTGCCACGGATGTTTGTGCAAATTAGATCCAAAATGTTGTCTCCCCTGTTAGTAAAGTCAACATGTTGGGAAAAACTTCAACAGTTTCGAAGTTTGGGTGAGCCATTTCCACCTTGCCATTTGCATCTCCACCAGGGGAATATACACTGCTGTGATGATGATACCAGTTATTCCCATTGGTAAAGAGAACAACTGACATTTCACCCTGGCAAACTCCAGATGCGGTGAGCATTGAGTTGCAGCCACTGCAGTGTCCACACACCTGTCATTGTTAAGATAAACACACAACCCTCCGCCGCGGGTCTTACCTGATGTCACAGGGTCTCTGTTGCCCGGAACGATGTAGTCACTGCAGCTGAATGGCCACGTCTGGAATGTTGTCATGCAGCCACGTCTCCATGCAGATGAGCACACAGCAGTTCCTGGTCACAGGCTGGGTAGTCAGCTTAAGTTGCAGATGGTCCAGTTTGCTGTTAAGGGAGTGGAAGTTAGCAAGCAGAACTGAATTAGCGTTTAGCCTGGTGTGGATCCCAGACCGCCTCTCACACCACTTTCATCACCTCCTATTCGGTGTGGCAAGATGGCGTCCAGCTGGTCAGCACCCGGGCACTTAGAAGTCCATAGTCACGCAGATCTATCACCAAAGTTGATGGAAGCAGTTTTATGGTGGGAATTCCAGATTCGATGTTACTGATGAAGTTCCGATTGTATATAATATGATTTTTAATGGCCGCGCTTCTATTAAAAAACTAAAACTGCCAGAGATGGGGGCTAGAGGGGCCACTGCGTCCATACTCACAGCCATCTTGGAAATAGTGGTTCCCAGGTTGCTTTACTAAGACACCAACATATGTGAGACAACTTTGTAGTGATAGCAGACTATCACTACCTCTGATCATTCAAGACGATATGTGCTTTTTGCAGATATAGCAGACTAACATATTATGTGTGCCTCTAGTGCACTGCATTTTATGAGTCTTAACTAATGACAGCAAGCTAAGTGTGCATTAAAAAAAATGAGACAAGGTAACCTTGATGGGATAAAATAGTTTATAAATAACAGTCTTACTCAAAAACATCTCTATTTCAGAATTAAACTGATGATTATTTAATATAATTGCATTAGAAACTAACAAGTCAAGGCACTGGTTAGATGAAAGCATTGCTTGTGTGTAGGTTCTTTCTGTCGACTTAAAGCTCATAAAACCATTCTTATGATCACCAAACACAGTACAGTACACTAATCAATCAATACGTGAAGAAAACACAGTAGCAGTGTTAAAAACTGATAAGCACCACTGGAGAATCAGCGTGATCATGTAAACAAAGAAACAGCATGTCCACTGGAGGATGCTGCGTGCCTGTTTCCGTGCCACCATCAACATTTTTAGATAGATTGCAGACATCATGATAGCTGGGAAACCCCCACAACCATCGTGCTCTGTGTTTTATGTTAAAATATAACACACGTTTTGATTTTTAGTTCTTTGACAGGGGCCTGCGGTGTAACAATAATTGCATTTAGAATGGCAATAGTCTATGACACCAGAATCATGATTCCAACACCACATACATTTATTTTAGTTCTGTATCTCAGAGGCTGACACACTGCATGATATCTGTCAACTGAACATGGAAGAACTGCACAGTAAGGCATCTAAACTGCCTCATACCTTACAAAGTAAATCATGTAGATGCCAATATGAGCTCACAAAGAAGACAACACTGAAAGGCAAAAGTAAAAGTCCAACTAGCAGCTCAGGAAGTTTGTAGGAGTGTGGAGCTGTTTGAAGTAAACAATGGAGATTATCATGAGTAAATTTCCACACATTATGAGAATGGACAAAGAGCCACCAAAAATACGTAATAGATATGAAATAGTCACTGCAGTTAAAAAGCTTGTCTGCCACAACATCAGATGACGCCATGCTTTATTGATAAGTAATTCATGAATAAAGTGCCTAGCAAGACAAATAAATAGAAATGACCTTATCATACACAGCAGTCTAAAGATTCTGAACATTCCATACCCTCCTAGTTTGTGCATCTCTCGTGGAAAGTGTCCCTAATCTCTCTGCTCTACAGTATGTCAAGATTAGAAGTACTTTTAAAGCACATTAGCATATCAAGGAAGGAGTGTTTAAAGTAGATCAGTATCAATATGCTGAGTAATCACACCTACCTATGTGTAAAACCTACTTGTGTATGTGCTTATAGTATGTGATATCCAAGAATAGTTAATCAACCATCAATTAAACACACAGAGATTGCACATTTTCATTTAAATTACCTAATGAAGACATTATTTTCAAATCTCCATGCATGAAAACTGATTCGATGATGCACATACATGCGTTGTGCCTCTGATCATTCAAGATGATATGTGCTTTTTGGATGGAGACCCTGGCGTCCTTTGTTCAAAGAGAAAGATGGACATAAAACCTGGGGCTTGTACACAAGAGTTTAAGGAAATCCGCAAACATTCTGTATCGTTTCAGCTTTTTATTCACACTGTAACGTTATTAGTGAAGGAACGTTATCATGAGGGAACAAAAACATTTTACACAGGAACACAAAAGTTCCTGAAAGGAAAATGCTAAAGTTTTGCGAGGGAAACCAATAGTTCATCCTATAAACATCCCTAACTTGTACCTGGGGTACAAAAAAACAAAAACTAATACTTGAGATTGGAACATTCTTAAAATAACCATTTTACCCTTACATTGTACATTGTACCCTTAACTGGGTGTCTGCCACTGAAGCTACTGTATAGCCAGTCTGGGGTTTCTCCCATTTGTCCCCTGTACCAGAGTTTATGTGGAGTTTTTCCTCAATTGATGTGAGGGTCTAAGGACAGAGGGTGTCAACTGCTGCACAAACTCTAAAGCCCTTCGAGGCAAATTGTCCCTGTGATGTTTGTTATAAATAAATTGTTATAAATAAAATTGACTTGACTCGACCTCCAGTCACCAGCCATTTCAAGATGAGTGAATTCTGGGGAAAAAAAACAATAAGTTTGAAGATTACATATCTTGCCTTTGCTGTGTATTCAATTGAATGGTTTCTATTTGTTTTTTATTCACATTTCACACAGTCTTGGATTTTGTAATTAAGTGCACGGTAGGTAATTTCTGCTGCTAGAAGTCTCTCTCTCTCTCTCTCTCATTTTAAACAATAACAAAAGTCAGAGTTTGATGATGTTGGTGAGCAGTGTGGGAGGGGATGATGAGCTTCCTGTATAGTTCTGCTTTAAGTTGAATACACCACACAACACTCAGCTTTTTTTTTTTAAAGTGTGACACCAACTGATCAACTCCCCTGTCCTCCCTCACCCTCTCTCAGCTTGTTTCAGAAGAGACTAATTAGACACCTTTATTCACCTAATGAATCTCAGCTCTGATGATCAGCCATCAGTAACTTTATCTATCGCGTGTGCTATAAACAAAACATGTACTGTTTTAAAGTGGCTGACAGGTTGCTTTGATTAGACATCAGCATATGCCAAATAAGTTTGTGATGACTGAAGACTATTATAGTAGATACAGTATAAACTACAAAATTCTTCTAGTGCTTTATGTTTCATATTCATTTACGCCAAATGTGCATTAATATACTGTACTTTACTTCAGTAAATGTCTTATTCTCTTATTCATAATTAATATCATGATTGTTTCCTGATTAATTAGAAATTACATACTCAAAGCATTGGTTTACATATTCAGTAATTCATTTTGTTAGATAAAAGCATTGTTTATGTGTTATTATAGGCCATTGACAAATAATAACATGGACAGCAACAAAGACTAGTCTGCCTGTAGTCAGTTTACAAATGCAATGTTTGCAGAATGCAGAAATAACAGCATACACTGTCATACAGATACAGATAAGGGTTTACAGAAGCATTGGCACATCAAATTGTTGGAGGACATCACATTATGGACTTGCTAAGCATTTTCCCTATTGCACAACATGGACATTTATATATAAATCTATGAGATGAATACAGAGATGTAAGAATGTACATATTCTTAGTGCCAGACCTGATTATTAACATCTCAGTTAATCAAAAGAGTTTAGAATTAGAAAGATCAACTTGAAATATTTTCCCTGTAATGATCATCCTAAAAGCTGATCGAAACCAGCTGTAAAAGAAAGCATAAACAAATGGATTGAGCATTGAATTTGACCATCCAAGCCATTTAAATGACTGAATTACATGAACTGGTATTGTAAAATTTTTCAAATGATTAAAGTTGCCGGACAGACTGTAAGGAGTCCAACTCATCAGAAAAACCCCCACCACAATAGACAGAGTTTTAGTCGCCTTTCTCTCCATTTTACTGACAGTTTCACCAGATTTATCCATGCTCAGGATGCTGCGTGCCTGTTTGTGTGCCACCATCAAAATCTTTAGATAGAGTGCAAACATCACAATAGCTGGGATGCCAAATACAAGAAATGCTCCCACGGGTACTGTATTCTGTGTTTTATTTTTATATAAAACACACCTTTTGTTTTTTTGTCCATTATCTGGGGCCTGCAATGTGAAAATAATTCCAATTAGAGTGGCAATAGTCCAGGACACCAGAATCATGATCCCAACAACACGGACATTTATTTTAATTCTGTATATCAAAGGATGACACACTGCATA
Source organism: Brachirus orientalis (assembly GCA_016785285.1). NCBI lineage: Eukaryota > Metazoa > Chordata > Actinopteri > Pleuronectiformes > Soleidae > Brachirus > Brachirus orientalis. The sequence goes on along the minus strand of JAFBJR010000940.1, from coordinate 8,896,619 downwards.
ATATCTGTCCACGGAAATGAAGCACACGTTCCACATGGAAGAATTGCACAGTAACAAATCTAAGCTGCTCCGTAATCTACAAAGTAAACCATGAAGACTCCAATATGAGCTCACAAAGATCATGACACTGAAAGGCACAATTAAAAGTCCAACTAGCAGGTCAGCCACAGCCAGAGAGAGCATCAGGAAGTTTGTAGGAGTGTGAAGCTGTTTGAAGTAAACAATGGAGATTATTACAAGAAGGTTTCCAAACATAATGAGAACTGACAAAGAGCCACCAAAAATACATAAGAGATATGAAAGAGTCACTGCAGTTATGTCAGGCACATTTGCTGATTCATTAAAAAGAAGCTGGTCTGCAACAACATCTGTAATATCCATGTGTAAATGAACATTAATACCTTAATATCCAACCTAACATTAAGACAAATACACATGTAAGTGGCATAATCACACAGCACTACAAAGTCTCTGTCATGAAAGGTGTCTCTAATCTCTCTGCTGGTGAGAAGAACGTCAGTATTAATAAATAATGTTCAAGGTTATTAGCATATTCAAGTCAAGAGAGGTGTGTTTAAAGTAGGTCAATAAGCTGAATATTTAGTATTAAGTTATACTAGATCATAAACTTTAGTTCATAAACCACACCACTATGTGTTAAGTCAAAGGATATGGGCCAAAAATAAAATTTGAAGCACACTTCATTTGACCGTTTCCCTCAAATGTGTTGCTTGTCCATTTTAAACTGTTCCTCTTGCTATCATATATTTACTGGCCACTTTATTAGATATACAGTATGTGTTTGGTTTATCTATCAAAGCAGCAAACCTCATGGCAGCAACGTAACACATTTGGGTATGTAAACATGGTCAAGGCAATCTGCTGAAGTGCCAACCACTCATCAGAATGGACAAGAAGGTTGATTTAAGTGACAATTTTGAATAGTTATTGGTATTTCAGTATTTCAGACAAAGCCTACTTAACCTCTGAGGTAAACAACACGTGAGCTGTGCCAGTAAAACCTATACCAGACTCAGGAAATATTCTTTGATAACTGAGACCTGAGGTCTCAAACAAAGCCCTTCAAGGGCCCCTGTCCAGTAACCACCTTTAAAAGCAGATCCCACTGTATGTGGCCAGTTAAAAGAAGAATATTAAGGGAAAAGGAAACGGTGCAAGAACAGTATCAAAAACAGTCTAAGAAATGTTAAGATCCTGTCCTGCAACTGGGAGGACAGTGCTTTCAACAGGCACTGTTGGGGAAAAAAGCAGTGCAGGAAGATGCAGCACATCATGAAATGGAACTGTGCCATGCAGTTGAGATGAATCAACACCACCGGAAAGAAAGACAGAAAAGGCTTCACCACCACTTCTTTCCCATGTCCATACTGCACCAAAATATGTGAATCAAAGATCAGCTTTCTACAACCACCTGAAGACCCACAAGTAGATGACCCTGTGGAGAGGAAAGCCAATGATGATGATTAAGCTTAGGGCTGAGATTTGAACTTTGCTTAGGGTTAAGCATTAGATGATCCACACTTGAATTCCCCTGATTGTTCTGTTTCATACATTTCTTGTACACTTTGTTGTATCATCTAACAGCACCAACACATTAATCCTATATTTTGACAATTATGTAAAATCACACCTGAGATTGACATTACTTTCCTAATTTTAGACGGGGAGTAGATGGCAATTTGATTTATGCATCACAAACCAATTATTTTTTACAGGCCTGTCCATTTCACAGGTGACTGACAAATTTTATTTCTGTGACAGTGCATTAATTAATTGGTTACAATCAGGGTGTGAGGAGGATTTTAAGTAATACATTCAAAAATGCTGCAGAAAATAATCTCCCATCCTACTTTTAAGGTGAGGCCTTTATTATTTCATAGCACCTCATTACGTAGGTGGCCCCTAACTGAAAAAGCCCACTTACACATTAATCACAATCTTTCAAAGTCAACATTATGTTAAATAAAAAATAAACATGTGTATTTTTCAGCTCATTGATAATTTTAGTTAATCAAAAGGGGGCTTCACAGGTGGCTTTGATTAGACACCATCATATGACAGATAAGTTAGTGATGAATGACGATTATACACGTGTATGGCTTTGCATAAAATAAAAAAAACTGCGGGCACAGTATTAACGTTTATAAAACTCTTTTCTGCATTGTTCTTCGTAAGTCTCAACTCATTTGAAGCTGCTCATGTGGCACACTTAATGTGCACTAATGAACCTGCCAATAAACGTCTTAAAGTTAGTTTGAACCATTGCTTATGTGTTACTATGAGACCCTCCTGAGAACAGGTTATGGACAACTACCAGTAGTAACACTGACAGCAACAATATTTTAAACTACTTGTACCTAATGCAGTGTGTGCAGAATGGCAATAACAGCATCCATAATAAAATAGATAAATATTAGGTTTATAGAGGCAGATAAATCATATTATATATTATGCACTTGTTTTCTTTGCACTGCATTGCAAAAACAGACAAAATGTGTACATGCATACACAGTATGAGGTCAATACAGACAAGTATGACATAATACATTCATTCTTAGTGCCAGATCTAATTATTAACATCTCAGTTAATCAAAGGAGTTTAGAATTAGTAAAATCATCTTGAAATATTTTCCCTGTAATGATCATCCTAAAAGCTGATCGAAACCAGCTGTAAAAGAAAGCATAAACAAATGGATTGAACATTGAATTTGACCATCCAAGCCATTTAAATGTCTGAAGCACATGAAGTGGTATTGTATAATTGCTCAAAGGATGAAAGCTGATAGACAGAAAGTAAGGAGTCCAACTCATCAGAAAAACCCCCACCACAATAGCCAGAGTTTTAGTTGCCTTTCTCTCCATTTTACTGACAGTTGCACCAGATTTTGCCATGCTCAGGATGCTGCGTGCCTGTTTCTGTGCCACCATCAAAATCTTTAGGTAGATTGCAAACATTGTAACAGCTGGGATGCCAAAACCAACAGCAACTCCAACAACTATTGTACTCTGTGTTTTAGGTTGAAATACAACACATCTGTTGTTTTTTTGTCCTTTGTCCGGGGCCTTAAATGTGAAAATAATTCCATTTAGAATGGCAATAGTCCAGGATACCAGAATCATGATCCCAACAACACGGACATTTATTTTAGTTCTGTATCTCAGAGGCTGACACACTGCATAATATCTGTCAACTGAAATGAAACACAAGTTCCAGATGGAAGAATCGCACAGTAACACATCTAAACTGCCTCGTACCTTACAAAGTAAACCATGCAGATGCTGATACGAGCTCACAAACAGCAAGATACTGAAAGGCAAAATTAAAACTCCAACTAGCAGGTCAGCCACAGCTAGAGAGAGCATCAGGAAGTTTGTAGGAGTGTGGAGCTGTTTGAAGTAAACAATGGAGATTATTACAAGAAGGTTTCCAAACATTATGAGAACTGACAAAGAGCCACCAAAAATACATAAGAGATATGAAATTGTCACTTCAGTTATGTCAGGCACATTTGCTGATTCATTAAAAAGAAGCTGGTCTGCAATAACATCTGAAGAATCCATGCTTAAATGATCATTGATACTATAATAACCTGCCTAACATTAAGACAAATACACATGTACTGTAAGTGACGTAGTCATGCAGCAGTGCAAGTCTCTAATCCTGGTTAGTGCATCTGCAGTGAAAGGTGTTTCCTAATCACTGTGCTGGTGAGCAGAATGCCAGGATTATAAATAATGTTCAAACACATTAGCATATTCAAGTCAATAAGGGTGTGTGCATAGTAGGTCAATATGCTGAATATTTAGGATTTAGTTATAGTTGAGATCAGAGACTTAGGGTCATAAAACCCACCACTCTGTATTAAGTAAAGGGATGTGGGCCCAAAATAAAACCTGAGGTACACAGCACAAGATTTTTTTTGCCTTTCATACACAGATCCATGTAGAGGGGGTGGCTGATTGTTTTCCCACTTTGGAATACCTGCCCCCCCTGCAGAACAGCAGGGGGGGCAGGGCATCTCCCTGGTATATTCCACATTTGATGGTCACCTGTGCAATGGGCTTTGAGTTGGCCTCCAGAGTTGTCATCACAGTTCCATCGAGTTCTTGATGAAGGTCCTCAGAGTCCTGTAGATATTGTACAGCTCCAAGCTTTCCAGTATGCATGTGTGTGGCATCGAGGCTTTCATATAGTCAATCAATGCAGTGCACAGCTTGGTGTGCCTGGTCTGCCCTATTGACCAGTGGTCAGTGCTTGGCTCCTCCGGTATTACTGACATTTTCTTCCTGGGCTCTGCTCATGTATTGAACCATGTGCTTATTCATCTTTGCTGCAATGATGCCTAATAGGAGCTTCCATATTGTTCTGAGGGAGGTTATACGTAGGTATTTGGGGTTCTGTGGATCATGTCAGTGTGAAGTGCTTACCAGCTCTTCATTTTGGACACTCAATCTGCCATTGTGATCTTTACTGCGTCTTGTTCTGGGATGTTGCCATGGGATGTGCTCTGGGGTGTTGCTGTGGTCTGCTCTTAGGTAAGAATGTCCTGTTTATTCTCCTGGACTCTACCTCTTGTGTATCTCTTTAGGTGAGTAGCTAGGGCTGCAAGTCCTTGTTTAGCAGTATTTCTTTACCATACTCCTTGTGCTGATGGCATTGTTAATGGGGCTTGATGATGATGAAATCTCTCCTCTGACCTGTTGTCGTGGCTCCCCCTTACATAGCAACATTGTACCATTGATGAGGCAAACTGTACCTCATCAATCTCTAGTTGTGATAGTGGGTTCCTCTTCCCAACATTAGAACAATGAGCGAGTATGTGTTTCGTGTCAACTTGGATGTCGGGTTTTAAAGCATCCACAGGTCCCACATCCTCTGCATGTATCCCTTCTCATTGGCAATGCTCTCATAGTAACATTCCATCAGGCACTCCACCCTTTTCCAGCTTAGGGCCATGGTCTTGAATTTAGAAGTGATGATACTCATCCCAGTCGCTTCATATCTGGCTGTGAACCGCTCCAGTGAAAGCTGAAGATCATGGCCTGATGCAAACAAGACCACGTCATCTGCAAAAAGCAGAGACCCAATCCTGAGCCCACCGAACCGGACCCCTTCTAGAAATCCTGTGAAATCCTGTGTCTAGAAATCCTGTCCATAAATTATAAAGTTATGAACAGGATTGGTGACAAAGGGCAGCCCTGGCGGAGTCCAACCCCCACTGGGAATGAATCCGACTTACTGCTGGCAATGCGGACCAGGCTCTGACACCGGTCGTACAGGGTCTGAAGGGTCCGGTACCGCATACTCCCAGAGCACTTCCCACAGGACTCCCCAAAGTCGAGGTCCCATGCATCCTATAGGACTCTGCCGAGACTGTAGAGCTGGAAAGACCTTACCAGGGAGGGTGAGGAGTGTGATTCCCCTGTAGTTGGAACACACCCTCCAGTCCCCCTTTTAAAAGAAGGGGACCACCAACCCAGTCTGCCAATCCAGAGGCACTGCCCCCGATGTCCACACGATGTTGCAGAGACATGCCAGCCAAGACAGCCTTACAACATCAAGAGCTTTGAGGAACTCGGGCTGATCTCATCCACCTCCGGGGCCCTGCCACCAAAGAGCTTTTTCACCACCTTGGTAATCTCAGCCCCAGAGAAAGGAGAGCCCACCTCTGAGTCTGCAGACTCTGCTTCCTCATGGGAAGGAGTGTTGGTGGGATTGAGGATGTCTTCTAAGTACCCTCTCTACCGATCCACAGTGTTCCGAGTCGAGGTCAGCAGCACTCAATCTACACTGTACACAGTGTTGACAGTGCACTGCTTCTCCTTCCTGAGACGCCAGATTGTTGACTAGAATATCCTCTAAGCCATCTGGAAATTATTCTCCATGGTCTTACCGAACTCCTCCCAGTCCGAGTTTTTGCCTTAGCAACCGCTGAAGTCACATACCGCTTGACCTGCCGGTACCTATCTGCTGAATCTGGAGTCTCACGGGCCAAAAAGGCCTGATAGGACTCCTTCTTCAGCTTGATGGCATCCACCAATGAGTTTGGGGGTTACCACTACGACAGGCACCAAATACCTTACGACTGCAACTCCAGTCAGCTGCCTTAACATTGGAAGCACAAAACATGGCCCATTCAGGCTGAATGTCTCCGGCCTCCCTTGGAACATATTTGAAGCTCTGCCGGAGGTGGGAGTTTAAACTCTGTCTGACACGAGACTCCACCAGATGTTCCTAGCAGACCCTCACAATATGTTTGGGTCTGCCAGGCCTGACCTGCATCCTCCCCCTAGGTGGTGATCAGTTGACAGCTCTGCCCTTCTCTTCACCCGAGTGTCCAAGACATGTGGTTGCAGGTCCGACAATACAACTACGATCATCGACCTCCGACTGAGGGCATCCTGATGCCAAGTGTGCATGTGTGCCTGAACATGGTGTTCGTTATGGACAATCCACAACGAGTGCAGAAGACCAATATACAGAAGCTACTGTATAGCCAGTCTGGGGTTTCTCCCATTTTCCCCTGTACCAGTGTTTATGTGGAGTTTTTACTCAACAGATGTGAGGGTCTAAGGATAGAGGGTGTCAACTGCTGCACAGACTGTAAAGCCCTTCTGTCATGATCTGTCTCCTGGCTGGGGGAGGTTTGGGTTATTTCCTGTTTTTATTGTTGTATTTCCTGTTGTGGTGCTTGTGTTTAACATGTGCTTTTTTGGGAGGCTGGTAGCACGGCTGGGCAGGCTTGGTAATCACCGCAGCTGCATCTAATCTTCGCATCAGGACCTACCTTCATATACCCAGATTTCCTGTCGCCTCCTTGTCAGCGCGTCATGTGTTCCATGCTCCGTAACTCACAGTTCACTAAGCTCCGTCGATTCTCCTTGCTCCTCGTTTTTGTAGTTAGTCCTTTCTTTCTATTTTTGTAAAGATCTAATCCTCTGTTTCCCTTTTTTTCCTAGACTCCTGAGCTTCGCCCTGCCAGTCGGCCTGCCTCATTGTTTTGTGTTTAATTATTGGACTATCACCTTTCGTTGTCTTTTTGTAAAGAAATTGTTTACTTTTTATTCTTTCGTCCCTGCCTTTTTGGGTCCGCTTTAAGTCAACTTTTTTTTACGATTCATACGAATCGTTACACACGATTGTGACTTCCACTAGGGACTCCCATCTCGCCACTAGGGACAAACCCAGTTCGCTTGAGGCATTAATCAGCTTGGCAATTCGAATTGATAATCGCATGAGAGAGAGGGATAGGGAGCACAAATTGGCTCAGCAGATCTCCCCCCAACCAAACCAACCTGCTCGATCTCTTCCACCTCACCCATGTACCCCTTCGGCCTCCTCTGCACCACAGGAGCCTGCACCACAACTCGCCGCAGCTCACCACCTCTCAATCCCTCCTCCTGAACCCATGCAACTTGGAACCACTAGACTAACTCCAGACGAGCGGCAAAGGTGACTCAGACTCAGACTATGTTTGTACTGTGGACTCTCTGGTCATCTTTGCCACGAGTGCAACTCCAGGCCTTGCAGGGGCGGCTCACCGAGAGAGAAGGGCATCCTGGTGAGTAATACTGATTCTCTGTCCCACTCTACCCATGTGACTACACTTCCCGCCACTATCACTTACACCACAGTCACTCCGTGTTCTGATTGACTCTGAAGCTGACGACAGTTTTATCGACTCAGACATTGTCAAACAGTTAAATATTCCCTTGACACTCATTGAACCCCCTAGACATGTTAGTGCTATTGATGGAACTTCTCTCATTACTATTACACATCAGACCGACCCTATTTCTCTTACTATCTCCCTCTTAGTTATTCAGTCAATCTCTTCCCCCGTGGTGTTAGGTTTACCTTGGCTAAAGCTTCACAACCCCCATTTTGATTAGTCCACTTCCGCGGTGATTAGCTGGAGCATGTTTTGTCACCTCACTGTTGACACTCGGCCAGACCCGTTTCTTACTCCTCCTCCTCATCAATCAGGATCTACCTTCATATACACAGATTTCCTGTCGCCTCCTTGTCAGCGCGTCATGTGTACCACACTCGGTAACTCACAGTAACTCACAGCCGGCCTGCCTCAGCGTTTTGTGTTTAATTATTGGACTGGTCACCTTTTGTTGTCTTTTTGTAAATTAATTGTTTACTTTTTATTATTTCATCCCTGCCTATTTGGGTCCGCTTTAATTTTACTTTGTTACGATTCATACAAATCGTTACACCTTCAAGGCAAATTGTGTCTGTGATGTATGATATATAAATAAAATTGACTTGACTGGATTTCCAGTCACCAGCCATTTAAAAATGTGTGAATTCTGGGGAAAAAACAAACAAACAAAAAAAAAAAAACAATAAATTTGAACATTAAATATCTTGTCTTTGCTGTGTATTCAGTTGAATGGTTTTTAATTATTTTTCATTCACATTTCACAGTCTTGGAGTTTGTAATTAAGTGCACAGTATGTAATTTCTGCTACTAGAAGTCTCTCTGATGAGCTTTCTGCATAGTTCTGCTTTAAGTTGAACACACCACACAATGTTTATAAGTGTGACACCAACTGATCAAGTTCCCCGTGTTTCAGAAGACCCTAATTAGACACCTTTATACACATAATGAATCTCAGCTCTGATGAACAGCCATCAATAACTTTTTCTATTGCATGTGCTATAAACACAATATGGAGCTATAAACAAAACATGTACTGTTTTAAAGCGAAAACACTGCTGATTTGACCCCATGTTTCCGTGTGTGTCTACTGTGAAATATTTGCAGGACCAGCTTCTTTCTGTCCTGACATTCTAGATGCTCCTCTACATTCATCAGTCAATCATACCAGCAACTCCGCAAAGCACATGATATCATTAAAAGGCAATTAAATTGAATGACACCTTCAACGTAAACATATATTTCTATGGCTTTAGAGAGTGTTGGAAACATTTGGATAATGACAATATAGTCCTCGAACTAAATATGAAATTAGTCCATTCATTCTTATAAAAATGTTATAATATAATATATATATATATATATATATATATATAAATATGTAGTTAAATACATTTAACACAATGTAAAACAATAAGAATCTCACAGGGATAGGCATATGGTAATTTTATTTCTGAGAGTCAAGTTCCAAAATGCTGGGTTCTTTCAATGCAACGTACACTGGAAACACAGTCTTCAGGATGGGACTTTCAATATTTCATTTAACCAAATATTTCTAATTGAAAAGTATGGACCCACTGCATTTTACTTTTTCTTTGCTCACTGATAACTTTAGTAAATCCAGACAAAGGTTGACAGGTTGCTTTGATTAGACACAGCATATCCCAGATACATTTTTGATGACTGAAGACTAATATATGTGGCTATGCATGTAAACATACTGCAGATACAGTATAAACATTTACAAAATTCTAGTGCTTTTTGTTTCATATTCATTTGCAAGCCAAATGTGCATTAATATACTGTACTTCAGTAAATGTCTTATTCTCTTATTCATAATTAATGTCATGATTGTTTCCTGATTAATTAGAAATTACATAGTATTGGTTTACATATTCAGTAATTCATTTTGTTAGATAAAAGCATTGTTTATGTGTTATTATAGGCCATGGACAATTAATAACATTGACAGCAACAAAGACTAGTCTGCCTGTAGACAGTTTAAAAATGCAATGTTTGCAGAATGCAGAAATAACAGCATACACCGTCATACAGATACAGATAAGGGTTTATAGAAGTATTGGCACATCAAATTGTTGGAGGACATCACATTATGGACTTGTCAAGAAGTTTCCCATTGCATAACATGGATAAAATTTGTATATAAATCTATGAGATGAATACAGAGATGTAAGAATGTACATATTCTTAGTGCCAGACCTGATTATTAACATCTCAGTTAATCAAAAGAGTTTAGAATTAGAAATATCAACTTGAAATATTTTCCCTGTAATGATCATCCTAAAAGCTGATCGAAACCAGCTGTAAAAGAAAGCATAAACAAATGGATTGAACATTGAATTTGACCATCCAAGCCACTTAAATGACTGAATTACATGAACTGGTATTGTAAAATTGCTCAAAGGATTAAAGCTGACGGACAGAAAGTAAGGAGTCCAACACATCAGAAAAACCCCTACCACAATAGACAGAGTTTTAGTCGCCTTTTTCTCCATTTTACTGACAGTTTCACCAGATTTATCCATGCTCAGGATGCTGCGTGCCTGTTTCTGTGCCACCATCAAAATCTTTAGGTAGAATGCAAACATCACAATAGCTGGGATGCCAAATACAACAAAAGCTCCAACAACTACTGTATTCTGTGTTTTATTTTGATACAAAACACACCTTTTTTTTTGTCCTTTATCTGGGGCCTGGAATGTGAAAATAATTCCAATTAGAGTGGCAATAGTCCAGGACACCAGAATCATGATTGAAATGACACGGACATTTATTTTAGTTCTGTATATCAAAGGATGACACACTGCATAATATCTGTCCACGGAAATGAAGCACACGTTCCACATGGAAGAATTGCACAGTAACAAATCTAAGCTGCTCCGTACCTTACAAAGTAAACCATGAAGCCTCCAATATGAGCTCACAAAGATCATGACACTGAAAGGCACAATTAAAAGTCCAACTAGCAGGTCAGCCACAGCCAGAGAGAGCATCAGGAAGTTTGTAGGAGTGTGAAGCTGTTTGAAGTAAACAATGGAGATTATTACAAGTAGGTTTCCAAACATAATGAGAACTGACAAAGAGCCACCAAAAATACATAAGAGATATGAAAGAGTCACTGCAGTTATGTCAGGCACATTTGCTGATTCATTAAAAAGAAGCTGGTCTGCAACAACATCTGTAATATCCATGTGTAAATTAATACCTTAATATCCAACCTAACATTAAGACAAATACACATGTAAGTGGCATAATCACACAGCACTACAAAGTCTCTGTCATGAAAGGTGTCTCTAATCTCTCTGCTGTGGGGAAGAACGTCAGTATTTATAAATAATGTTCAAGGTTATTAGCATATTCAAGTCAAGAGAGGTGTGTTTAAAGTAGGTCAATAAGCTGAATATTTAGTATTAAGTTATACTAGATCATAAACTTTAGGTCATAAACGACACCACTATGTGTTAAGTAAAAGGATATGGGCCAAAAACAAAATTTGAAGCAGACTTCATTTGATAATTTCCCCCACATGTGTTGTTTGTCCATTTTAAATTGTTGCTGTCACTCTTGCTGTCATATACTGGCCACTTTATTAGATATATGTGTTCATTCGTTTGTCTATCCAAGCAGTAAACCTCATGGCTGCAACATAACACATTTGGGCATGTAAACATGGTCAAGGCAATCTGCCAACCACTCATCAGAATGGACAAGAAGGTTGGAGGACGCTACAGACCTGTCCTCCTGTCCATCGTTATGAGAAATATGAGATTTCTCCCCAATAAAATGGACAAGCTAACAGCACTGACCCGGCACCAGAGGAAATATCGGGAGTGCAGCATCATGCTGTTTAAGGAGACATGGCTGATATCACAGGTGTATATCTGAACACATTACTGTTTAAGAACAACTCTGCTGCAAGGACATTGAACTGTTTGCTGTTAGCATGAGGCCATACTATCTCCCGCAGAATTTTCACACGTTGTTGTGATAATGTCCCCCCCACTGCTAACGGTGACATGGCTTGTGATGTCCTGCACTCAGCTGTGAGCATTCTGCAGACACAGCACCCACAAGCCCTCTTCCTCATCTCTGGGGAAAAAGAGGGTCTGGAAACAATGAGAAGCTAAAGACTGTGCAAAAGAAGCTGAGGTGGAAGATCAGAGTGGGGAAGAATACATACAGGAGAAAAATGGAGGACCAGCTGCAGCAGAACAACATCACTGAAGTCTGGAGAGGCCTGAAGACCATCTCAGGATACAAAGAGCCAAACTCCCAGGCTGTGGCGGATCAGAAGTGGGTGAATGATCTGAACCTATTCTTCAACAGGTTCGATCAGACATCCAACCCTCCCCCGGGCCCAGTCATCTCTGCCATGGCCCCCTGTGTCAACACTCCCTGGCGCTCTTACCTTGTCTCACACCTCCATCCCCAATCTGTCCCTCTCTGCTGACCAGGTGACGAAGGAGCTTAGGAAGATTAAGACTAAAAGGCTGCTGGGCCAGACGGCATCAGTTCCAGGCTCTTCAAGTCCTGCGCAGACCAACTCTGTGGGATTGTGGACCACGTCTTCAACCTGAGCCTGAAGCTAGGGAAGAGTTCCTCAACTGTGGAAAACCTCCTGCATGGTGCCGGTGCCGAAGACACTGCACCCAAAGGACCTCAACAGCTACAGGCCAGTGGCGCTGGCATTGCACCTGATGAAGACCCAGGAAAGGCTCGTCCTTGTCTGTCTCTGCCCTCTGGCAGAGAAAGACAAGGACGAACAAGGACAAGGACGAGCCTTTCAACACTCCCGTCATCGTCGGCCTCATCACTGATGACGATGACAGGGAATACAGAGAACTGATCAAGGACTTTGTGGACTGGTGTCAGATCAACACAGGGAAAACAAAGGAGATGGTGGTGGATTTCCACAGATACAGACACGCCCCCCAACACCGGTAAGCATCCAGGGAATGGCCATAGAGAGAGGTGTTCACCTGAACAATAAACTGGACTGGGCTCATAACTCATGCACTTTACAAGAAAGGGCAGAGTAGACTCTATCTGCTGAGAAAAGTCAGGTCCTTTGGAGTCCAGGGAGCACTCCTGAGGATGTTCTTTGACACTGTTGTGGCATCAGCCATTTTCTTTGGAGTGGTCTGCTGGAGCAGCAGCATCTCAACCGCAGACAGGAAGAGACTGGCAAGGTCTGGCACCCAAAATGTGTGAATGAGAGATATCACAGGTCCTTCCTTCCTGGTGCTGTCAGACTGCTCCCAATAGACCACACACAAACTCACTTAAGGACTCAATCACTTATATCACTTATAGAAACATCCCAGCATCAATAATAACAATATTAATAATAACAATGAGCGATATTTTATACGCAGTGCCACTGTGCAATTTATTAACCCATGTGCAACTGCTGCTATTGTGTTTTTCCTTTTTGGGTGTTTCCTCTTGTACATAGTGTTTATATTATGTATTTTATTAGTGTATCTATATCTCCAGCTCTTTTTCATTCTTTCCTACACTTGTAAATTACCCACTTGCTGCTGCAACAATGTCATTTCCCCATTGTGGGACAATTATCTTATCTTATCTTATCTTATCTTATCTAAACACAGATCAGCTTCCACCCATTCAGAGGAACTGGATCACTGTGCACCAACTAATGGAAAAATTCCAAGGACTGTCTTTGTATATGGCCTTCATAGACCTGACAAAGGCCTTCAACAGGCACTGTAGAGAATACTCACATGGAATGAAATTCATGTTAAATACATCTGTATACTGATGCTACTGCATGACGGCATGTCAGTAACAGTGGGTCTGAATCCAAGTCTGTGACGGGTCAGTTATACACCGTCACTGCAGCCAGGTGCTGCTATTAAGTGAGACTGCCGTAGCTCTATTTTTGCTAGAGACAAGTGACTGTCTGTGTGTGTTAAATGTGTCTGTGTATTCTGCTCACCCTTATGCTGTGCAAAACCATTTCATTCATTCTTCATGACTGTAGTTACTCCTGTAGTGCAGCGCGCATTAAACATCGGACACTATGGTGAGTTTAATCACGCTAGCGTCAGTCACCACAACAACCCATACTGTTTGAAAGCATTTCATCATTTCACCACGTTTTGATCTTGTGCGCTAAAATAACCACGCCAGACATTGGCTACGTCTTTCTGTTGTATTTATTAGTCTCGACAGCGTTGTTCATTTAAGTTTAAGCATTTGTCTTACCGTGTCTGTTGTTTCAGCGGTGCCGTCTAAAAGAGTATGTGGCGCTTTGCACTTGTTTAAATAGTAGATCATCTTCCGGGATTACAGGAAGTAGACGGGATCAATGTTTTAAAACTGCATTTAAGCTGCAATCTTGTTCTTGGCTTTGCTAAGCATCAGCAAATGTTATTTCAATTCTTCGCATGAAATGCCATGTCTGTAAGGTGCTGTGGAAAGCTGTTTGATGATTAATGCCTGTAACACCCCTGCAAGTTACCGCAGGTTGGTATGGTCCACCTGCAGTCTACTGTTCAGGCCTTTCTTATGTCGGCGTTTTCAGTTGGAGAGAGAGCTGCTGGGGTGTAGACGTGTGTCTCTGAGCTCTGTGAGTTATTGTGATTTGGCTGTTATTAGCATTTGAAGAATTTATTTTGGGGTTACCATACCTTTTTGTTTTGTGTAATTTTTCTTTTCCTTTTCTTTTCTTTCTTCTATTCTTGATTTTTTTTTGTATATATATAATTTTTGCCTACAAGGCCTTAGTTGGGTCTCTGAATAAAAAAAACCCATCTTTTGGAAAAACTATTCTTGCTCCCCGAGTGTTTCTGCCTGCTTTAAAGACGCCTGGTGACGTTTACCTACAACAGAGTCATATAAGGATTTAACATTGCACCGCTCCTGTTTACCATCTTCAGTGCAGCCATACGACACCTTATTGATCAAGAGCTGCCACAGGGGATCCCAATCCTTTACAGAACCAATGGCAATGCTCTTCAGCCTTAACAGGTTCAAAGCCAAGAGTAAAGTCAGGAATATTGCCTTCAAGTAGCTTCAATACACTGATTATAATGCCAATGTAGCACACTCCCTAGACCTCCAGGTCATTCTGCATGACTTTGCCAATGCATAAAGTGGCCTAGGTTTGGCTTTAAACACCAATAAGACTCAGGTTCTGTACCAAGCACCACCCAAACTTCAAAGCCAAGAGTAAAGTCAGGAATATTGCCTTCAAGTAGCTTCAATACACTGATTATAATGCCAATGTAGCACACTCCCTAGACCTCCAGGTCATTCTACATGCCTTTGCCAATGCATAAAGTGGCCTAGGTTTGGCTTTAAACACCAATAAGACTCAGGTTCTGTACCAAGCACCACCCAAACAGCCATCAATCCAGCCCACCATGAAAGTGGACAGTACCACTGTGAAAAATGTGGACCACTTCTCCAACAATGGCAGCCCTCTCTCCTCCAAAGCCTATTTAACCTCTTGAGGTAAACCAACAGGACCCCCTTTTCTAAAGAGAGGGACCACCACCCCGGTCTGCCAATCCAGAGACACTGCCCCCGATGTCCATGCGATGTTGCAGAGGCGTGCCAGCCAAGATAGCCCTACAACATCCAGAGCCTTGAGGAACTCTGAGCAGATCTCATCCAACCCTGGGGCCCTGCCACCGAGGAGCTTTTTCACCACCTGGGTAATCTCAGCCCCAGAGATAGGAGTCCTCTGGGTCCTCAGTCTCAGCTTCCTCATGGGCAGGCATGTTGGTGGGATTGAGGAAGTACCCTCGCTACCGATCCATAACGTCCCGAGTCTTTACCTCCTGCTTGGTACCTAATATAAGCATCTTGGTCTTTGACACATTTATTTGTAGCTGAGTGGTCTGGGGTTTGGTTTGTGTAAAGTAGGCTTAATCATCAACTGGGTTATTTCCCTGGAGGAGGCCCACCAAAGGCATGTCATCTGCATACTTGATTAGTTTGAAGTGTTAATCTGCAATTCATTTGTAAAAAGAGAAAAGAGCACAGAGCAGAGAACAAAGCCCTGTGGGCACCATGTGCTCACAGTGTGCACTTCAGACATGGTGGCTCTTACTTGAACCCTCTGTGGGCAACAGAGGGTTATCCGGAGAATAAAATCTTGGATAAGATAAGGGATAAGAGAACATTGTCCTCATAGAATTTGATCTATGAGGTGGTGGTGTCAGTGAGCTCATCCACATTTTAACAGGATTGAAAGAAGTAGTCCCTCAGTTGCTCTTCACATTGGTCAGACCAGTTTTGTGCTTGCTTGGTGACTGGTTTCACCCATTTCACCACAGCTTTGTATTTAGGTACGAGGTGGATAACATTATGATCAGATTTACAGTGCGGTCGGCATACCACTTTATACACATCGAGGATGTTGCCATAGCAGCAATCAAACGTCCCAGTCAGATGAGTCGGACAGTCTACATTTTGCAGTGGGACAGTGTACATTTTGTAGGGTATTCCAGTGGTCAGATAAGTCACATGAAATAAAATCCCAAAAAACAAAGATTTGCAGAGTGACTGCCTTGTTATAGCTCTCAGGTGTATTCTCTCGCTTACAATGTTGTACACAAGTATGACACTTTTCACTAAAAACATACAAGGTTTCTCTGCCTGATTTCACAGTCATGTTCAGCTCTTAGGACAAGTTTATCAAGTTTGTTGCTTACCATGCAAACGTTCGACCGATTGATGACAGGTGGACTCTGTTCTGGCACCTCCATAGTCGAGGCCTCACGCCTGCTCTTGAACCATGTTTTTCCTCTCCCTTTCTCATCCTTCACATGGCATACTGCCGATACTAAAATGTGAAGTCAAAAGACTGCCGCCATTGATTGGTCAGAGAGCGTCATCACTGGATGAGTCAGAATCTAACAGAATAATGCCTAACTGTAGATTGGTTAAAGAATTAAACATCCGGAAAAAGCTATAAAATTTCAAAAATCTCGATGAATGAAATAAATTAATAAAAAAATACTAATTATCATGCATGAACAACTTGTTGATTTTCTTTATTAATTTCATTTGCCAGCAAAAGAAGTAGCACGTTTAATCTTGGTATTGTCCAACCTGCACCTAGTTGCCCAGTCAACTTATTGTAAGCGACTACGGTATCGGTCACTTGTTTTTGTTACAAGCTTGAAAAACAAAAAATCTGAGTGTGGAAGTGGACATGAGGCTGCAGAGGCAGGGGCAGGGGGCTGAGGGAGTGAAGGAACACCAGCATTATCATGAGGGAATGAAAACATTTTGCACAGGAACACAAAAGTTCCTGAAAGGAAAATGCAAAAGTTTTGGTTGTATAAATAAATATAACTTGACTTGATCTCCAGTTACCAGCCATTTAAAAATGAGTGAATTTTGAAAAAAAAACAAACAAACAAACAATAAATAAATAAAGTTATCTGTTTGAACATTAAATATCTTATAGTATGCAGTATATTCAATTGAATGTTTTTTATTATTTTTTTTAATTCACATTTCATACATTCTTGGAGCTTGTAATTAAGTGCACAGTAAGTAATTTCTGCTGCGAGACGTCTTTCTCTCTCTCTCTCTCTCTCATTTAAAACGATAACAAAATCAGAGTTTGATGATGTTTGTGACCAGTGTGGGAGCTGATGATGAGTTTCCTGCATAGTTCTGCTTTAACTTTAACACCACACAATAAGATTTTTTTTTTTTTTTAAAAAGTGTGACACCAACTGATTGAGTCCCCCGTCCCCCCCTCACCCTCTCTCAGCTTGTTTCAGAAGAGCCTAATAAGACACCTTTATACACCTAATGAATCTCAGCTCTGATGATAACTTCATCTATCGCATGTGCTATAAACAAAACATGTACTGTTTTAAAGTGAAAGCACTCTACTGATTTGACTCCCTGTTTCCATTCTTTTTTTTCTACAAAGTTTTTTTTAGATGCTCCTCTACATTCATCAATCAAACATACCAGAAGCTCCACAAAGCATATTATATCATTAAAAGGCAATTAAATTGAATGACACCTTCAATGTAAACACATATTTCTATGGCTTTAGAGAGTGTTGGAAACATTTTGGCTAATGTCAATACAGTGCTCGAACTAAATATGAAAGTAGTCTGGTTATTCTTATTAAAATGTTATCATACCTTTAAGTAATATAAATTTATACTTAAATACATTTAACAAAATGTAAAGCTATAAGGATCTCACAGGGATAGGCATGTGGTAATTTTATTTCTGAGAGTCAAGTTCCAAATTACTGGGTCCTTTCAGTGCAAGGTACACTGGAAACACAGTCTTTAGGATGGGACTTTCAATATTTCATTCAACCAAATATGTCTGTTTTAATTTAGAAATACGGACCCACTGCATTTTACTTTTTCTCTGCTCACTGATAACTTTAGTAAATCCAGACAGAGGCTGACAGGTTGCTTTGATTAGACACCAGCATATGCCTGATAAGTTTGTGATGACTGAAGACTAATATATGTGGCTATATATAAACATACTGCAGATACAGTATAAAGATTTACAAAATTCTTCTAGTGCTTTGTGTTTCATATTCATTTGCAAGCCAAATATGCACATACAGTACTATATTTCAGTAAATGTCTTATTCTCTTATTCATAATTAATATCATGATTGTTTCCTCATTAATTAGAAAGTACATATTCAAAGCACTGGTTTTCATATTTAGTCATTCATTTTGTTAGATAAAGGCATTGTTTATGTGTTATTATAGGCCATGGACAAATAATAACATGGACAGCAACAAAGATTAGTCTGCCTGTAGACAGTTTAAAAATGCAATGTTTGCAGAATGCAGAAATAACAGCATACACCGTCATACAGATACAGATAAGGGTTTATAGAAGTATTGGCACATCAAATTGTTGGAGGACATCACATTATGGACTTGTCAAGAAGTTTCCCATTGCATAACATGGATAAAATTTGTATATAAATCTATGAGATGAATACAGAGATGTAAGAATGTACATATTCTTAGTGCCAGACCTGATTATTAACATCTCAGTTAATCAAAAGAGTTTAGAATTAGAAATATCAACTTGAAATATTTTCCCTGTAATGATCATCCTAAAAGCTGATCGAAACCAGCTGTAAAAGAAAGCATAAACAAATGGATTGAACATTGAATTTGACCATCCAAGCCACTTAAATGACTGAAGCACATGAACTGGTATTGTATAATTGCTCAAAGGATGAAAGCTGACGGACAAAAAGTAAGGAGTCCAACTCATCAGAAAAACCCCCACCACAATAGACAGAGTTTTAGTCGCCTTTTTCTCCATTTTACTGACAGTTTCACCAGATTTATCCATGCTCAGGATGCTGCGTGCCTGTTTCTGTGCCACCATCAAAATCTTTAGGTAGAATGCAAACATCACAATAGCTGGGATGCCAAATACAACAAAAGCTCCAACAACTACTGTATTCTGTGTTTTATTTTGATACAAAACACACCTTTTTTTTTGTCCTTTATCTGGGGCCTGGAATGTGAAAATAATTCCAATTAGAGTGGCAATAGTCCAGGACACCAGAATCATGATTGAAATGACACGGACATTTATTTTAGTTCTGTATATCAAAGGATGACACACTGCATAATATCTGTCCACGGAAATGAAGCACACGTTCCACATGGAAGAATTGCACAGTAACAAATCTAAGCTGCTCCGTACCTTACAAAGTAAACCATGAAGCCTCCAATATGAGCTCACAAAGAGGTGTGTTTAAAGTAGGTCAATAAGCTGAATATTTAGTATTAAGTTATACTAGATCATAAACTTTAGTTCATAAACCACACCACTATGTGTTAAGTCAAAGGATATGGGCCAAAAATAAAATTTGAAGCACACTTCATTTGACCGTTTCCCTCAAATGTGTTGCTTGTCCATTTTAAACTGTTCCTCTTGCTATCATATATTTACTGGCCACTTTATTAGATATACAGTATGTGTTTGGTTTATCTATCAAAGCAGCAAACCTCATGGCAGCAACGTAACACATTTGGGTATGTAAACATGGTCAAGGCAATCTGCTGAAGTGCCAACCACTCATCAGAATGGACAAGAAGGTTGATTTAAGTGACAATTTTGAATAGTTATTGGTATTTCAGTATTTCAGACAAAGCCTACTTAACCTCTGAGGTAAACAACACGTGAGCTGTGCCAGTAAAACCTATACCAGACTCAGGAAATATTCTTTGATAACTGAGACCTGAGGTCTCAAACAAAGCCCTTCAAGGGCCCCTGTCCAGTAACCACCTTTAAAAGCAGATCCCACTGTATGTGGCCAGTTAAAAGAAGAATATTAAGGGAAAAGGAAACGGTGCAAGAACAGTATCAAAAACAGTCTAAGAAATGTTAAGATCCTGTCCTGCAACTGGGAGGACAGTGCTTTCAACAGGCACTGTTGGGGAAAAAAGCAGTGCAGGAAGATGCAGCACATCATGAAATGGAACTGTGCCATGCAGTTGAGATGAATCAACACCACCAGAAAGAAAGACAGAAAAGGCTTCACCACCACTTCTTTCCCATGTCCATACTGCACCAAAATATGTGAATCAAAGATCAGCTTTCTACAACCACCTGAAGACCCACAAGTAGATGACCCTGTGGAGAGGAAAGCTGATGATGATTAAGCTTAGGGCTGAGATTTGAACTTTGCTTAGGGTTAAGCATTAGATGATCCACACTTGAATTCCCCTGATTGTTTCTTGTACACTTTGTTGTATCATCTAACAGCACCAACACATTAATCCTATATTTTGACAATTATGTAAACTCACACCTGAGATTGACATTACTTTCCTAATTTTAGACGGGGAGTAGATGGCAGTTTGATTTATGCATCACAAACCAATTATTTTGTCCGGGCTGTTCATTGTGATTGGATGTTGCTTTTACAGGCCTGTCCATTCCACAGGTGACTGACAAATTTTATTTCTGTGACAGTGCATTAATTAACTGGTTATAATCAGGGTGTGAGGAGGATTTTAAGTAATACATTCAAAAATGCTGCAGAAAATAATCTCCCACCCTACTTTTAAGGTGAGGCCTTTATTATTTCATAGCACCTCATCAAGTAGGTGGCCCCTAACTGAAAAAGCCCACTTACACATTAATCACAATCTTTCAAAGTCAACATTATGTTAAATCATTACATGTATTTGACTTTATTAAAATAATTTTGTATGTATCGAATATGCTTTTAACCATGTTTCTTTTTTCAGCTCATTGATAATTTTAGTTAATCAAAAGGGGGCTTCACAAGTGGCTTTGATTAGACACCATCATATGACAGATAAGTTAGTGATGAATGACGATTATACACGTGTATGGCTTTGCATAAAATAAAAAAACTGCGGACACAGTATTAACGTTTATAAAACTCTTTTCTGCATTGTTCTTCATAAGTCTTAACTCATACCCTTAACTCTAACCCTGCTCATGTGGCACGCTAAATGTGCACTAATCACCTTTTACTTTAGATAAGGAAATATATTGCATACCTTGCCAGTAAACAGCTTAAAATTCGTTTGAACCATTGCTTATGTGTTACAATAGGACCCTCCTAAGAAAAGGTCATGGACAACTACCAGTAGTAACACCGACAGCAAAAACATTTTAAACTACCTGATGCAGTGTTTACAGAATGGCAATAACAGCATACACAATAAAATAGATAAATATTAGGTTTATAGAGACAGATAAATCACATTACAAATTATGCACTTGTTTTCTTTGCACTGCATTGCAAAATAATGAGTAAATAATACA
The DNA here is from genome assembly GCA_016785285.1 of Brachirus orientalis. Taxonomy (NCBI): domain Eukaryota; kingdom Metazoa; phylum Chordata; class Actinopteri; order Pleuronectiformes; family Soleidae; genus Brachirus; species Brachirus orientalis. The sequence continues at coordinate 8,875,107 of JAFBJR010000940.1, read as the reverse complement.
CAGTATGAGATGAATACAGACATGTAGGACATAATATATTCGTTCTTAGTGCCAGATCTAATTACTCACATGTCAGTTAATCAAAGGAGTTTAGAATTAGTAAAATCATCTTGAAATATTTTCCCTGTAATGATCATCCTAAAAGCTGATCGAAACCAGCGGTAAAAGAAAGCATAAACAAATGGATTGAACATTGAATTTGACCATCCAAGCCATTTAAATGTCTGAATTACATGAACTGGTATTGTATAATTGCTCAAAGGATGAAAGCTGACGGACAGAAAGTAAGGAGTCCAACTCATCAGAAAAACCCCCACCACAATAGCCAGAGTTTTAGTCGCCTTTCTCTCCATTTTACTGACAGTTGCACCAGATTTTGCCATGCTCAGGATGCTGCGTGCCTGTTTCTGTGCCACCATCAAAATCTTTAGGTAGATTGCAAACATTATAACAGCTGGGATGCCAAAACCAACAGCAACTCCAACAACTACTGTATTCTGTGTTTTAGGTTGAAATAGAACACATCTATTGTTTTTTTGTCCTTTTTCCGGGGCCTTTAATGTGAAAATAATTCCATTTAGAATGGCAATAGTCCAGGACACCAGAATCATGATCCAAACAACACGAACATTTATTTTAGTTCTGTATCTCAGAGGCTGACACACTGCATAATATCTGTCAACAGAAATGCAACACAAGTTCCAGATGGAAGAATCACAGAGTAACACATCTAAACTGCCTCGTACCTTACAGAGTAAACCATGCAGATGCTGATACGAGCTCACAAACAGCAAGACACTGAAAGGCAAAACTAAAAGTCCAACTAGCAGGTCAGCCACAGCCAGAGAGAGCATCAGGAAGTTTGTAGGAGTGTGGAGCTGTTTGAAGTAAACAATTGAGATTATTACAAGTAGGTTTCCACATATTATGAGAACTGACAAAGAGCCACCAAAAATACATAAGAGATATGAAATAGTTACTGCAGTTATGTCAGGCACATTTGCTGATTCATTAAAAAGAAGCTGTTCTGCAACAGCACCTGAAGAATCCATGCTTAAATGATTACTAATCCTCTGCCTTAAATAGTCAATAATAACCTGCCTAACATTAAGACAAATACACATGTACTGTAAGTGACGTAGTCATGCAGCAGTTCAAGTCTCTAATCCTGGTTTGTGCATCTGCAGTGAAAGGTGTCTCTCTGCTGTAGAGCAGAATGTCAGGTTTATAAATAATGTTCAAACTCATTAGCATATTCCAGTCAATAAGGGTGTGTATAGCAGGTCAATATGCTGAATATTTAGGATTTAGTTATAGTTGAGATCATAGACTTAAGGTCATAAACTCCACCACTCTGTATTAAGAAAAGAGATGTGGGACCAAAATAAAACCTGAAGTACACTGCACAAGATTTTTTTGCCAAATGAATGGCAAGGGGTGGCTGATTGTTTTCTCACTTTGGAATCCTATGTAGAATAGCAGAGGGGACAGGGCATCACCTTGCTATATTCTGCAATGGGCTTTGAGTTGGCCTCTAGAGTTGTCACCCACAGTTCTATCGAGTTCTTGATGAAGTTCCTCAGAGTCCTGCAGATATTGTACAGCTCCAAGCATACCAGTATGCTTGTGTGTGGCATCGAGTCATAGGCTTTCTTATCCATGCAGTGTACAGGTTGGTGTTCCTGGTCTTACAGTCCTTCATGACTGCCCTATTGACCAGTAGTTGGTGCTTGGCTTCCCTGGTGTAACTGACAATTCCTTTCTGGTCTCTGCTTATGTATTGAACCATGTGCTTTTTCATCTTTGCCCCTTGCCATAGCTTCTTTGTACCATCGATGAGGCACATTGCACCTCATCAATCTCTAGCTGTGTAGTAGGTTCCTCTTTCAGACAGTAGAACACTGAGCTAGTAACTGTTGTCAACTTGGATGTTGGGTTTTGAAGTATCCACAGGTCTCACATCCTCTGCATGTGTCCCTTCTCACTGGGGTTACTCTCATAATAGCATTCCATCAAACTTGCTCTGCTCATGGCCAGCTATATATACAGAATATATATACTTTTAACATCAAACTTATTTACAAATTGTAAGTAGAATATAACTGTTGTTATGTACAATAAAGCTATATTTGGTTGATGGTGTTGTGGCTCTGTAATCTATACACAAACAAATAAAAAAAATCAAAATCAAATGTTTTAAATTATAAGTAACCAATTTCTCACCTCAAATGATCATAAAAGTAAAGTCTGTGCCAGAGAAAAGGTTTATGTCAAGTTCTGAGTCAGCAGATAACTTTATTAGGAGACAATGTCGCAGCCAAATTATTAAATATGTCAGATCTTGATCCCCAAATGCCCAATTTCTCACCTCAATTTATCTTAAAACTGCATTCATAAGAGAAAAGTTTTATTTCAAGCTTTTATTTACAGTTGTGCGTTTTCTTTGCCGATATGTTCAACCAAAATGCATTTTGGGACACATAACTCTCTCGTCGCCACCCTATGTATACTTGGTAAAATGTGTGGAGAGAGAACTCTTTGGAGTGTGAGAACTGTACTTGCTGCTCGCATGCTTGTGAATTGGAACAGTACTTGGACCACGGCTGATAATGTTTCACAAATATGGGAGTACGCAAGTACAGAGAGAAATGGCCAAATTATCTCAGGTGAAACCAACAACCTGAAACTGGGAAAGGTTAAAAATCTGCTTTGTTCAACTGAATGACTCTCTCAGGAGATTATATACCAGTTCTAAAATGTCTTTTCCTACACCAAGGCCCCTGAGCTTTTTCAGATGTAGGGCACTGTGAGCATTTCTTAAGGATGCATCAGTGTTTTCTGAGAAGTTCAACAGGCTATCCAAGACTGTACCAAGATATTTGAAATGTTCTACAGTTTCTAAATGTTGGCCATCAAGTGAAGCTTGGTACCTAATATAAGCCCCTTGGTCTTTGACACATTTATTTGTAGCTGACTGGTCTGGGGTTTGGTTTGTGTAAAGTAAGCTTAATCATCAACTGTGTTATTTCCCTGGAGGAGGCCCACTAAAGGCATGTCATCTGCATACTTGATTAGTGTGACGTGTGTATCGATAATCTGCAATTCATTTGTAAAAAGAAAAAAGAGCACAGAGCTGAGAACAGAGCCCCGTGGGCAGCCTGTGCTCACAGTGAGCACTTCAGACATTTCCATTAAAATATGTCTTTCATAGAATTAAAAGCTGAACTAAAATCCATAAATAAAAGCATATCCTTTAGGATACATTAGCTGTTTTGTGACCAAGTTGAGTTGAGTCAGCATCATCAGTGACTCTTTTGCTTCTGTAAGCAAGTTGAAATGGATCTAGAACCCTGGACAGAGTAATAGTCAAGTGAATAGCAATAACTCTCTCCATAGTTTCAGATAATATGGAGGTTATATAATAGGCTGAAAATCTTTGGCCACAGTCCTTGGCTGGCTTTTAAACCATCAGGGCCAATGCTTTTATTTGGCTTCAGTTTAAGACTTGTGGCGACATCTCTCTCATGGATTACAAGTGACGTCTGAAAGGAGAGGTTATTACATATATTGTCACATTTTATACTTGTGTCTTCATTGTCATACTGCATTTGCTCTCTTAGTTCTCTTCTTTTTTTCACTCAGTAGTTCTATATTGCCAGTGCAGAAAACAAGTTTTCTTTAATTCAAATTTTTTGGCTGGTTTCACTCGTTTCACCACAGCTTTGTATTTAGGTATGAGGTGGATTACATTATGGTCAGATTTACAGAAGTGTGGTCTGCATACCACTTTATACACATCGGGGATGTTGCCATAGCAGCAATCAAACGTCAGCCTACATTTTTTTTTGTTGAGTATTCAAGTGGTCAGATAAGTCACATTCAGTAAAATCCCCCAAAATAATGATGATTATTTCCTAATTAGTTAGTTAGTTTCTAATGGAAACTAACTAGTCAAGGCACTGGTTAGATTAAAGCATTGCTTGTGTGTTATTATAGGATCTTCCTGTCGACTAAAAGATCATCTAACCATTCTTATGATCACCATAGACACTACACAAACCAATAAGTGAAGAAAAAATAGGGCTGGGCCCCCCTGAAATCTGTTTGGCTACCCCAGGTGCCCCCCAAATAACTGACATGTTACGGCACCGTACGAGAAAAGCCAGTTGCATTTTGAAGTCTGTGACTGCTAGGTCCCTCCTGTACAGTAGATGGCGTAATGCAGGCTACCACAAGGCACTGCAATCCACTTTACAATTAGAAGACATGGGAAAAGAAGAAAAAGAAGAAGAAGGAACCGTTCAGGAAACAGAAAAGGCGGCGCGCTCTTTGTGAAAACTCAGCCAGAGATGGACTTTATTCTGGATTTTAAGACTGACTTATATCGGTGAGTACACGACCGCAGTTTATGCCAAAAATAAGTTCATGAGTTCAATAAATTCGGTCCATGGATCGAATGTAAATAGATGTAATAGAATACATCTCACAAGATACAGAATGTGGACAAGCATCTAGAACATTCACGAAACAAATCTGTGGACCCCCTGAAATAGACTTGCCCCCCCCCAAGCTCCGCCACTGTTTATAGGACACACTAATGAAGTGATTGACATGCATTTGTCACCAAAGCTTTATTCTATTGGTTCAGAGGAATAAAATGAGTGCAGGCATTATGAGATTAAATGTCTGACTGTATTCACTTTTAAAATGCAGTGTGTAAAGGCAATAAGGACAAACACAGTCAAAAAGATACATATTAGGTTTATAAAGGCACTGACACATCAAACTGTTGAAGACAGAGGCATCACGTTACATGTCATGAAGACGTTTTCTACACATTGTGCGGCAAAAACAGACAATATTTGTCTCTAATTATATATTAATACAGAGATGTGAGACAGAATGTATTCATCGTCAGTGCCAGGCCTGATTACTAACATCAGTGAATCAAATAATGGATCAAAAAAGTTTAGAATTAGTAAAATCATCTTGAAATATTTTCCCTGTAATAATCATCCTAAAAGAGGATCGAAACCAGCTGTAAAAGAAAGCATAAATAAATGGATTGAACATTGAATTTGACCATCCAAGCCATTTAAATGATTGAAGCACATGAACTGGTATTGTGTAATTGCTTAAAGGATGAAAGCTGACGGAGAGACAGAAAGGCGTCCAACTCATCAGAAAAACCCCCACCACAATAGACAGAGTTTTAGTCGCCTTTCTCTCCATTTTACTGACATTTACAGCAGATTTATCCATGCTCAGGATGCTGCGTGCCTGTTTGTGTGCCACCATCAAAATCTTTAAATAGATTGCAGACATTATGATAGCTGGGATTCCAAACGCAAAAGAAATTCCCACAACCATTGTGCTCTGTGTTTTTGGTTGAAATAAAACACACTTCTTGATTTTTAGTCCTTTGTCAGAGGCCTGCATTGTGAAAATAATTCCATTTAGAGTGGCAATAGTCCAGGACACCAGGATCATGATCCCAACAACACGGCCATTTATTTTAGTTGTGTATCTCAGAGGCTGACACACTGCATAATATCTGTCAACAGAAATGAAACACAAGTTCCAAATAGAAGAACTGCACAGTATTATATCTAAACTGCCTCGTACCTTACAAAGCACATAATGAAGACTCCAATATGAGCTCACAACAATAATGATGCTGAAAGGCACAACTAAAAGTCCAACTAGCAGGTCAGCCACAGCCAGAGAGAGCATCAGGAAGTTTGTAGGAGTGTGGAGCTGTTTGAAGTAAACAATGGACATTATTACAAGCAGGTTTCCAAACATTATGAGAATTGACAAAGAGCCACCAAAAAAAGATAGTAGATATGAAGTCACTGCAGTTATGTCAGGCACATTTGCTGATTCATTAAAAAGAAGCTGGTCTGCAACAACATCTGTAGAATCCATGCTTAAATAATCATTGAGACTCAAATAACATTAACTTTAAGACAAATCAACATATAAGTAGTATAACATATCTGTAGGTTTCACATTATACTCTCAATTCTGGTTTGTGCACCTGTAGTGAAAGATGTCCCTAATCTCTCTGCTGGTGAGCAGAATGTCAGAATTAGAAATACTGTTCAAGCTCATTAGCATATTCATTTCAAAAAAGGTGTGTTAAAAGTAGATCGATATGCTGAGTCACCACATCTCAAGTATATTGTGTCCAATAGGTGTATGTACCCTAAAGTGCTTCATATGCTTAAACAAAGTTAAAAGGAAGCAATAAAAGTAAAGTCACCAAATAAAAATGTGTAAACACACAGCCATGGAAACATCACAAACAAACAGAGAAGAAACAATAAGACCCATAGAAGAAGGAGAAGAAGAAGAAAGATAAAAGCTCACCTGGTATAAAAAACCAAGCAAATAAATAGGTTTTCAGAAGAGACAAAACTGGAGGGTCTAGGCTGCCCGCAGTTAGGCAGACTGTTCTACAGAAGAGTGGCAGAAGGCCTGCCACAGAAGAGTATTTTTGGTCTGGAGCTAGGAACGTCCAAGAGTTGCCTTATTGTAACCTCAGTGCTCTGACTTGAGCATAAAGGAATGAAGGAATGAAGGAAGGAAGGAAGGAAGGAAGGAAGGAAGGAAGGAAGGATGGATGGATGGATGGATGGATGGATGGATGGATGGATGGATGGATGGATGGATGGATGGATGGATGGATGGATGTCCTTTCCAACCTGTCGTCCAGCTACAGCCCCAGATATTTGTATGTCCTGACCACCTCCACATCGACCCCCTTGATGGACACAGGTTGGAGATGTGGTTTCTTCCTTCTGACGTCCACCACCATCTCCTTGGTCTTGGAGGTGTTCAGCTGCAGATGGTTGGACCTGCACCACCTCACAAAGTCCTCAACAAGGCTCCTGTACTCCCCCTCCTGTCCATCCTTGATACAGCCAACTATTGCAGTATTGTCTGAGTATTTCTGCATGTGGCAGAGCCCAGACTTGTAGTTTAAGTCAGATGTGTACAAGGTGAAGAGGACGGGAGAGAGCACGGTCTCCTGTGGTGCTCCGGTGCTGCTGACCACAGTGTCCGACGTGCAGTCCTTCAGTCTGAAGTACTGTGGTCTCTCTGTGAGGTAGTCTGTAATCCATCTCCCCAGGTGCGAGTCTACCCTCATCTCTGTCAGCTTGTCTCTCAGCAAAAGGGGCCAGATGGTGTTGAAGGCGCTGGAGAAATCAAAGAACATGATTCTCACAGCACCGCTCTCCTTGTCCAGATGAGAGTAAGCCCTGTGTAGCAGATAGAGGATGGCATCCTCCACGCCCACCTTCTCTTGGTATGCAAACTGCAGTGGATCCTGTGCGTGTTGGAACTGGGGTCTGAGGAGATGGAGCAGCAGCTGTTCGAAAGTCTTCATGATGTGGGATGTTAGTGCCACTGGTCTGAAGTCACCCGGCTCCCTGGGGTGTTTTGTTTTAGGAACCGGGATGAGACATGAAGTCTTCCAGAGCACAGGGACCTTCCCCAGCTGCAGGCTCAGGTTGAAGACATGCTGGAGCCCCAGTTCAGCAGAACAGGCCTTGAGCATCCTTGGACACACTTTGTGCGGGCCCGCTGCTTTCCTTGGGTGCAGCCTCCTCAGCAGGGAGGGAGGTTGAACTGTCCATGGGTGTGGCGGGTGAGGGGGCTCTGCAGTCCGTGGTGATGATGGTGTGAAGTGGGCAGTCACTGGATGTAGGAGCTGGAGTATCAAACCTGTTAAAAAACAGGTTTAGCTGGTTTGCTCTCCCAGCATCCCCCTCTTCTGTGCCGTTGCCCTTCTTCTTGCAGACTGTGATGGTTTTCATGCCATCCCAGACCTCCCTTATGTTGTTCTGCCGCAGCGTCTGTTCCACCTTCCTTCTGTACTCGTCCTTTGCCTCTCTCAGCTGGACCTTGAGTTCCCCCTTTACGCGCTTCAGCTCGTCTCTGTCACCACCCTTGAATGCCCTCTTCTTCTTGTTAAGGATGTTCTTGACATCACTGGCGATCCAGGGCTTGTTGTTAGGGAAGCAGCGTAATGGGACGCACAACATCCATACAGAAGTTCAAGTCGTCAGTAGTGCCAAGGGTGACCCCCTCGATGTCCTCACCATGTGCGTCCTGCAGTGAGTCCAGTGTGACGTGGTTAAAATCCGCAGAAATGGCAAAGGCGTCTGGGTGCTGTGTTTGCAGTCTCACTATCGTGAAGTGGATGACATCACACGCGGTCTCAGCACGTGCATGTGGAGGGACGTAAACACAAACAACAATGGCGTGGGAGAATTCTCTGGGCATGTAAAACGGTCTGAGACCTACTGCCAGTAACTCAATGTCTATGTTGCGCACATTCTCCGTCACCGTAACATGCCCTGGGTTGCACCATCTGATGTTAATAAACAGTGCGAGACCTCCAACTTTGCGTTTGCCACTGCGTCTGCAGTCCCTTTCCGCTCTCACCGTCGTCAATTCAGGTACATCCACATTAGCGTCCGGTGTGTTCTGTGTGAGCCACGTTTCAGGGAGACACAGTAAACTGCTCTCCCTGAATGTCCTGTCGGTCCTCACAAGGGCAGCCAGCTCATCCGTCTTGTTGGTGAGACAGTTAACATTCCCCATGATTATCGAGGGAACCGAGGGCTTGTACTTCCACCGCTTAGCCTAGCCTTCACCTTTGCCCCGGCTCTGCAGCCTCGTTGCCTCGTCCTCAGCTCCACAGATATGGGGTGAACAATGCCGGCTCGTCCCATTGTTTGGAGTGCAGGCAACTTCTCCTTGAATAAACAGGCTGTCCACCGCTGTGTTGCCGGTGAAAAGACATTGTATTCATAGGATATATAAGCTTCTACACAGCAAGTGTAGTTCAAACAGAATTCAAGTTGAAAAATAAAAAACACACTTTAAACACTGAAAACGACACGACACATATGGAGCTACTGGATCAGCGTCCTGCTCGCGCCGGCGCTGGAAGTTGCCTATTTAATGGAACGTGCAAGAGTTCCATTAAATAGGGTGTTCACTCTATAAAAATCCCCACCTTGACCCGGGAGGCTCTGTATATTCTTGTTCAAATAAAGCTGTGCTAAATATAAGCTGATACTTGAGACTGGAACATTCCTAAAATAACCATTTACTACAACCAAGGAAGACCATCTCTGAATACACTATACATTGTACACTTAACCAGGGGCTTGCCACTGAAGTCTGCCAGATTCCGGGATCTCCAGTGGGGGCATTCCCACAAAATATCTCATCCTGTGGAACTTCAGTGTGCTATGACAACTGAGTGAGGGTCTAAGGATAGCGGTTGTCACTTGCTGCAGAGACTATAAAGCCCTTTAAGGCAAATTGTGTTGGTGATGTTTGGCTGTATAAAATTGACTTGACTTGACCTCCAGCCATTTCGAAATGAGTGAATTTTTGAAAAAAACAAACAAACAAACAAACAATAGTTTATCAGTTTGAATATTAAATATTTTGTCTTTGCTGTGTATTCAATTGAATGTTTTTTACTATTATTTTTTAATCACATTTCACACACAGTCTTCACTTTATTAGAACTGGAGTTTATAATTAGGTGCACAGTATGTAATTTCTGCTGCTAGAAGTCTTTCTCTCTCATCCAAACAATAACAAAAGTCAGAGTTTGATCATGTTGTGAGCAGTGTGGGAGGGGGTGATGAGCTTCCTGCATAGTCCTGCTTTGAGTTGAATACACAACAATAAGATTTTTTATTGATCAACTCCTGTCCTCCCTCACCCTCTCTCAGGTAACTGTCTATGGTCAACTCTGTGTAAATCATACCAGCAGCTCCACAAAGCATTAAAAGACAATTAAACTGAATGACACCTTCAATATAAACACATATTTCTATAGGTTTAGAGAGTGTTGGAAACATTTTGGCTAATGCCAATACAGTGCTCAAACAAAATATGACATTAGTCGGGTCATCATAATTAAAATGTTATCATATGTTTAAGTAATATAATAAATTGGTAGTTAAATACATTTAACAAAATGTAAATGCTATAAATATCTCAGAGGGATAGGAATGTGACAATTTTATTTCTGAGAGACAAGTTCCAAAATGCTGGGTCCTTTAAAGACTTAGATTATTTCATTTAACCAAATATTTCAAAGTCTGTTTTAATTTAGAAGTTCTTTGAGAATTTAGAATAACTTTTTTTTGCTCACTGATAAATTTAGTAAATCAGACGGAGGTTAGACACCAGCATATGCCAGATAAGTTTGTGATGACTGAAGACTAATATGTGGCTATGTATATAAACATAGTGCAGACACTCATTTGAAAATTCTCAGATTGGCATGCCAAATTTGCATTAATATACTGTACTTTACTTCAGTAAATGTCTTATTCTCTTATTCATAATTAATATCACGATTGTTTCCTGACTAAATTAGAAAGTACATAGTCATAGCACTGGTTTACATATTCAGTCATTCATTTTGTTAGATAAAACCATTGTTTATGTGTTATTATAGGCCATGGACACCTAATAACATGGACAGCAACAAAGACTAGTCTGCCTGTAGACAGTTTAAAAATGCAATGTTTGCAGAATGCAGAAATAACAGCATACACTGTCATACGGAAATAGATAAGGGTTTATAGAAGCACTGGCACATCAAACTGTTGGAGGACATCACACTATGGCCTTGTCAAGAAGAAATGGACAAAATTTGTATATAAATCTATGAGATGAATAGAGATGTAAAAATTAATCACAAGAGTTTAGAATTAGAAAAATCACCTTGAAATATTTTCCCTGTAATGATCATCCTAAAGGCTGATCGAAACCAGCTGTAAAAGAAAGCATAAACAAATGGATTGAACATTGAATTTGACCATCCAAGCCACTTAAATGACTGAAGCACATGAACTGGTATTGTATAATTGCTCAAAGGATGAAAGCTGACGGACAAAAAGTAAGGAGTCCAACTCATCAGAAAAACCCCCACCACAATAGCCAGAGTTTTAGTCGCCTTTCTCTCCATTTTACTGACATTTGCACCAGATTTATCCATGCTCAGGATGCTGCGTGCCTGTTTCTGTGCCACCATCAAAATCTTTAGGTACAGTGCAAACATCACAATAGCTGGGATGCCAAATACAATAAAAACTGCCACAACTTCTGTATTCTGTGTTTTATTTTGATATAAAACACACCTTTTGCTTTTTTGTCCTTTGTCAGGGGCCTTTAATGTGAAAATAATTCCATTTAGAGTGGCAATAGTCCAGGAAACCAGAATCATGATCCCAACGACACGGAAATTTATTTTAATTCTGTATCTCAGAGGCTGACACACTGCATAATATCTGTCAACGGAAATGAAACACAAGCTCCAAATGGAAGAATTGCACAGTAACACATCTAAACTTCCTCGTACCTTACAAAGCACATAATGAAGACTCCAATATGAGCTCACAATAATAATGATGCTGAAAGGCACAACTAAAAGTCCAACTAGCAGGTCAGCCACAGCCAGAGAGAGCACCAGGAAGTTTGTAGGAGTGTGGAGCTGTTTGAAGTAAACAATGGAGATTATGACAAGAAGGTTTCCACACATTATGAGAACTGACAAAGAGCCACCACAAATACATAATAGATATGAAATAGTTACTGCAGTTATGTCAGGCACATTTGCTGATTCATTAAAAAGAAGCTGGTCTGCAACAACATCTGTAATATCCATGTGTAAATGAACATTAATACCTTAATATCCAACCTAACATTAAGACAAATACACATGTAAGTGGCATAATCACACAGCACTACAAAGTCTCTGTCATGAAAGGTGTCTCTAATCTCTCTGCTGGTGAGGAAAAACGTCAGTATTAATAAATAATGTTCAAGGTTATTAGCATATTCAAGTCAAAAGAGGTGTGTTTAAAGTAGGTCAATAAGCTGAATATTTAGTATTAAGTTATACTAGATCATAAACTTTAGGTCATAAACAACACCACTATGTGTTAAGTAAAAGGATATGGGCCAAAAATAAAATCTGAAGCAGACTTTATTTGATCTTTTTCAGCCAAATGTGTTGTTTTTCCAATTTTATACATGTTCCTATTGCTGTCATACATTAGATATATGTGTTCATTGGTTTGTCTATCCAAGCAGCAAACCTCATGGCAGCAACATAACACATTTGGGTATGTAAACATGGTCAAGGCAATCTGCTGAAGTGCCAACCACTCATCAGAATGGACAAGAAGGTTGATTTAAGTGACAATTTTGCCTAGTTGTTAGTATTTCAGTATTCCAGAAAATTCTGATCCAATGGAATTTTCATGGACAACCATCTTTACACAGGATGGTCCAAATATGAGACCATTTCCACCAGAGTTGGGTGTGGGGGATTAAGAACCTCTGGTGGAAAGAAAAGTGTCTAGAACTCCAGAGACTGGCAGACTGGCAATACCAGAGGCTTTTTGAGTGCCACTTAGGCTGTCTATGGCCCAAGTTACCACAGTTAAATCCCAAATTGTTACCATCTAACAATTGTTACCATGGGACAAAGCTGAATATCAGTGCAGCCATACGACACCTTATTGATCAAGAGCTGCCACAGGGGATCCCAATCCTTTACAGAACCAATGGCAATGCTCTTCAGTTCAAAGCCAAGAGTAAAGTCAGGAATATTGCCTTCAAGTAGCTTCAATACACTGATTATAATGCCAATGTAGCACACTCCCTAGACCTCCAGGTCATTCTACATGCCTTTCCCAATGCATAAAGTGGCCTAGGTTTGAGTTTAAACATCAAGAAGACTCAGGTTCTGTACCAAGCACCATCCAAACAGCCATCAATCCAGCCCACCATAAAAGTGGACAATACCACTGTGAAAAATGTGGACCACTTCTCCAACACTGACAGCCCTCTCTCCTCTAAAGCCTACTTGACCTCTGAGGTAAACCAACACGTGAGCTGTGCCAGTGAATCCTATTCCAGATTCAGGTAAGAGTCTTTGATAACTGAGACCTGAGTTCTCAAACAAAGCCCTATAAACCCTGCAACCATCTTTAAAAGCAGATCCTACTGTATGTAATATTGAGCACCTGGTGGGCAAAGGAAACGCTGCAAGGACAGTATCACAGTCTAAAAAATGTTTACATCATGTCCTGCAACTGGGAGGACAATGCAGAAAGGTGCAGCACATCATGAAATGGAACTCATGGCCATGGCCATGCAGCAGAAACGAATCAACACCACCAAAAAGACAGAAAAGGCTCCACCACCACTGCTTTCCCATGTCCATAATGCACCAAAATATGTGAATCAAAGATCAGCTTCTAAGGTCACCAGAAGACCCACAAGTAGATTACCCTGTTGAGAGGAAAGCCAACGATGATGATTAAGTGTGGATCATTAGATGATCTGCACTTGAATTCCCCTGATTGTTCTGTTTCATACATTTCTTGTAGACTTTGTAGTATCATCTAACAGCACCAACACATTAATCCTATATTTTGACAATTATGTAAAATCACACCTGAGATTGGCATTACTTCCCTAATTTTAGGCGAGGAGTAGATGGCAGTTTGATTGATGCGTCACAAACCAATTATTACCAATTAATTAAATTTCATTTCTGTGATAAAGCATTAATTAATTGGTTACAATCGGGGTGTGGAGAGGATTTAAAGTAATACAGTCAAAAATACTCAAATAACATTAACTTAAAGACAACATATAAGCAGTATAAAGTCTCTATATGTTTCACATCATACTCTTAATCCTGGTTTGTGCATCTGTAGTGAAAGATGTCCCTAATCTCTCTGCTGGTGAGCAGAATGTCAGAATTAGAAATACTGCTGATTCATTAAAAAGAAGTTTGTCTGCAACAACATCTGAAGAATCCATGCTTAAATGATCAATAATACTCTAATAACTTGCCTAACAAGACAAATACACATGTACTGTAAGTGAGCAGAATGTCAGATTTATAAATAATGTTCTAATACATTAGCATATTCAAGTCAATAAGAGTGTGTGTATAGCAGGTCAATATGTTGAATATTTAGGATTTAGTTATAGTTGAGATCATAGACTTAAGGTCATAAACTCCACCACTCTGTATTAAGTAAAGGAATGTGGGCCCAAAATAAAGAACACTGCCCAAGATTTTTTTTGTCAACTGTGCTGTCAGTCCACCAAAGATGCATTTAAATGAGCTCCACTCATCTTTGTCTGCTCTTACTGTTGTATATCCCGTTAAGCATGGGATAGCGTGATCTTCTTTAAGCCACATTTCAGTAAAAAACATACAAGGTTTCTCTGCCTGAATTCACAGTCATGTTCAGCTCTTAGGACAAGTTCAAGTTTGTTGCTTACCGAGCAAACGTTTGACAGAATGATGACAGGTGGAGTCTGTCCGGTGTCTCTATAGTCGAGGCCTCACGCCTGCTTTTGAACTGCGTTTTTTTTTCCCCTCCCTTTCACATCCTTCTTGTGGCATACTGCAGGCTGCTGGATGTCAGGGCAGTCTGCAGGTAAACAAACAAGTAAACAAATGGTGAGTGTGGGGTCAGCAGTAGAGCTGTGGACTCAGGAAGTAGACCTGATAATGTAAATTCTACTGTTAGGGGATTTCTCTTAATCAACTCAATAACAAAAGACTAACACTTGGGAGCAGCATGGGATCATGAGCTTCAGCTTACTTCCTGATTAAAGTGACCTTGTATTCCAGCTTTTTTTTTTTCTTTTAAGTTGCAGTTACCATATAATGATAAGCTTTTATGAAAACTTTGACATTGACCAAAGCCCCCCCTTCTTAAATCTAAAATGACTGATCCACTGCATTTAACTTCATCAAAATAGTTTAAATGATTTGAATATAATATTAATGTTTTTTTATTTATTTTTTTCGGCTTATTGATAATTTTAGGGAAACCAAATGATGTTTTACAAGCTGCTTTCATTAAACATATGGCAGATATGTTTAATGAAAGCAGCTTGTACACAATGCACACAATGAGCAAGCATCGGGCATCAGTGGAGAGAAAAAACTCTCTTTTAACAGGAAGAAATCTCTGACAGAACCAGACTCAACGATGTTTGGTCATCTGCCCCGACTCCAATGAGGAGGATTTTAAAATGAATTCTAAACTAAACAGGGAGCCAGTGTAGAGAAGCTAACACTGGAGTGATGTGGTCTCTCTTACTAGTTTCTGTCAGAACTTGTGCCGTAGTGCTTTAACAGAACTTATTGGAACATGCAGATAGTAATGAGTTGCAATAATCTAATCTTGATGTAACAAAAGCATGAACTAGATTTTCAGCATTTAAGGACAAAATGTTTTTGATTTTCATAATGCCTCACAGGTGGAAGAATGCTGTTCTGGAAATGAGTTTTATATGTGAATCAAAAGATATATCCCGTTCAAAAATAACTCCAAGGTTCCTTACAGTGAAACTGGACACCACGGTGATGTCTAAAGTGAAAATATGGTCAGAAAGTTTATCTCTAAGGTGTTTAGAGACGAGCAGTGGCATCATTTCCAAGGGGGTTAGGGGGATATGAACCCTACGAAAATCAGATCCAGCCAATACAACCCCATCAATAATGATATCATTGCGACAAAACAAAAAATACTAATTATCTTGCATGAATAACTTGTCAAATTTCTTTATTCATTTCATTTGCCAGCAAAAGAAGTAGCATGTTCAATCATCTGGTAATGTGCATCCCCCTGTGCATAAACTTGGTATTGCCCAACCTGCACCGAGCTTTCATTGTTCGCATAGTTGCCAAGTCCACTTATTGTAAGTGACTTTGGCCTTGTTTTTCTGTAAAGTCACCTACCTATTAAAAAAAACAGTCTAAACTAGAGGGGCCCCTGCATCCACTTGCTGCCATCTCGGAAATAGTGGTTCCCAGGTTCCTTTACCAAGATATCAGTATATGTTAGACAATTCTGTGATGACAGAAGACTAACACATCTAACACATGTGGCTCTTATGCACTGCATTTTATGAGTCTTAAATAATGAAGGCAAGCTAAGTGTGCATTAAAAAAATTTAGACAAGGAAACTTTGAGCAGATATAGAAGTATTTTATAACAGTCTTACTCCAAATTAAAATGATGATTATTTCTAAATTGCATTAGAAAGTAACTAGTCAAGGAACTGGTTAGATTAAAGTGTTGCTTGTGCCACAGGAGAATCAGCGTGATCATGTAAAAAAAGAAACAGCATGTCAGATGGACAGCAGAGACTCCTCAGACTCCAATTATACCATTTTTATCACTTTACAATGAAGATTCACTGATCCAGTCACAAAATAAGAGCAAAACAACTCACTTTCAAGAACAACAACCAGAAATGTCGTCTTATCTTTGCTGTTTATCAAAAGAACTTTTAGCCACCGGAACAAAACCACTTTGAATGAAGAACTACATGTCCCAGCATGCTTT
Source organism: Brachirus orientalis (assembly GCA_016785285.1). Taxonomy (NCBI): domain Eukaryota; kingdom Metazoa; phylum Chordata; class Actinopteri; order Pleuronectiformes; family Soleidae; genus Brachirus; species Brachirus orientalis. The sequence goes on along the minus strand of JAFBJR010000940.1, from coordinate 8,858,674 downwards.
CAGACTTCATGTGATGTGATTTGACATTAGATAAAGCCATATGATCATTTTGATTGGAGAAAGGCAAATGTCCATCAATTTGTTTCCCACCTATATGTCGGTTATATGTATATGACACACTAATGAAGTGTTTGACATGCATTTGTGAAAGCTTGATTCTATTGGTTCAAAGGAATAAAATGAAGTGCAGGGATTATGAGATTAAAAGTATGACTGTATTCGTTTTAAAAATGCAATGTCTAAAGGCAATAAGGACAAACAGTCAAACAGATACATATTAGTTTTAAAAAGGCACTGACACATCAAACTGTTGAAGACAGAGGCATCACATTAAATGTCATGAAGACATGAAGATGATTTCTACACATTGTGTGGCAAAAACAGTTATTGCATAGCACAGGCAATATTTGTCTCTAATTATATGACATGAAAAGAGATGTAAGACAGAATGTATCAATTTTCAGTGCCAGGCCTGATTACTAACATCAGTGAATCAAATAATGCATCAAAAGAGTTTAGAATTAGTAAAATCATCTTGAAATATTTTCCCTGTAATGATCATCCTAAGAGCAGATTGAAACCAGCTGTAAAAGAAAGCATAAATAAATGGATTGAACATTGAATTTGACCATCCAAGCCATTTAAATGATTGAAGCACATGAACTGGTATTGTATAATTGCTCAAGGGATTAAAGCTGATGGAGAGAAAAAATGGAGTCCAACTCATCAGAAAAACCCCCACCACAATGGCCAGAGTTTTAGTCGCCTTTCTCTCTATTTTACTGACATTTGCACCAGATTTATCCATGCTCAGGATGCTGCGTGCCTGTTTGTGTGCCACCATCAAAATTTTTAGATAGATTGCAGACATTATGACAGCTGGGATTCCAAATGCTAAAAGAACTCCCACGACCATTGTGCTTTGTGTTTTACGTTGAAATAAAACACACTTCTTGATTTTTAGTCCTTTGTCAGGGGCCTGCAATGTGAAAATAATTGCATTTAGAATGGCAATAGTCCAGGACACCAGAATCATGATCCCAACAACACGGACATTTATTTTAATTCTGTATCTCAGAGGCTGACACACTGCATAATATCTGTCAACAGAAATGAAGCACAAGTTCCAAATAGAAGAACTGCACAGTATCACATCTAAACTGCCTCGTACCTTACAAAGCACATAATGAAGACTCCAATATGAGCTCACAACAATAATGATGCTGAAAGGCACAACTAAAAGTCCAACTAGCAGGTCAGCCACAGCCAGAGAGAGCATCAGGAAGTTTGTAGGAGTGTGGAGCTGTTTGAAGTAAACAATGGAGATTATTACGAGTAAATTTCCATACATTATGAGAACTGACAAAGAGCCACCAAAAATAGATAGTAGATATGAAATAGTCACTTCAGTTATGTCAGGCACATTTGTTGATTCATTAAAAAGAAGCTGGTTTGCAACAACAATTGAAGAATCCATGCTTAAATTATCATTAATACTATATAACCTGCCTAACATTAAGACAAATACACATGTACTGTAAGTGACGTAGTCATGCAGCAGTGCAAGTCTCTAATCCTGGTTTGTGCATCTGCAGTGAAAGGTGTCTCTAATCTCTCTGCTGTAGAGCAGAATGTCAGGATTATAAATAATGTTCAAACTCATTAGCATAGTCCACTCCATAAGGGTGTGTGTATAGTAGGTCAATATGCTGAATATTTAGGATTTAGTTATAGCTGAGATCATAGACTTAAGGTCATAAACTCCACCACTCTGTATTAAGTAAAGGGATATGGGCTCAAAATAAAACCTGAAGAACACTGCACAAGATTTTTTTTGCGAAATGTGCTGTCTTTCAATATAAACAGTACCTTTTACTAGGATACAATGGCCACTTCATTTAGTACAGTATATCTGTCCAAGTGCTTGTCTACTTTGCCAACCTCATGGCAAGAACTCAGTTCATTTAGGCGTGTTAAGATGGTTGGGACAACCTGAAGTTCCGACCCGGCATCAGAATGGAGCAACCTTTTAAGTGACCTTTTTCTGTGGTTGTTCATGACAGTCAACGTGGTCTGAGTATTTCAGAATCTTCTAATCTACAAGGATTTTCATGGACAACAATCTTTGCAGAGCATGTTCCAAACATGAGAAGCTTTTCACTTAGCTACAGTACTCTGGGCAAAAAGGCCTTATTGATAACAAGGGTAAAAAAAGTGGCTGGAGTGATTTTTTTCAATGGAAAGAGAAGACTAACTTGCAATAGTAACTCAAATTAACACTTGTTTTCGACTACCACACTGTCCAGTTGAATAGCCATCACGTTTGTCTGTTTGGATCTTGAAGTCCCACAGGATCTTAGCCCTGTCGTTCTCAATCACCTTTGTAGGTGTCTTCCATCTTGATCCTGGGATCTTCAGTCCAAACCCATTGCAGATGTTCCTGTCTACACCTTGGGTCTTGTCTGGTGTGGTAGACCCCAGCCTCTATTGATCTAGTGCTTGGGGCTTGCTCCTGTGCAGCCATGATCAGTGCCTCTGTGCTGTCTTTCAGTCCAGCTTTCTCCAGCCATTGATATGTTTCGCCGATATCAGACACTTTCAATTTTTTCAATTTTCAATTTGACAATGGAACACGCCATGTAGGGGTCTGTCCTTCCATGCTTGCCCTGCTGGCTCCTCTTCTCTGCTGGATTTCAGCTGCCTGAGGCATTCACTAAGCAGGTCATCATTGGGGACAATCTTCTTGATGTATTCTTGAATGTTGGTGGTTTCATTCTGATTAGTGGGTTTGACACTCATTAGTCCTCAGCCTCCTTCCATCTGCTTAGTGTAAAACCTTAATGTGCTGGACATAGTGTGAAACCCTCCATGCAGGGTGAGGAGCTTCCTTGTCTTGATATCAGTGGCATCTATCTCTTCCTTTGGCCAGGCAATTATGCCAGCAGGGTATCTGATTATTGGCAGGGCATAGGTATCGATGGCTTGGAACTTGTTCCGACCATTCAGCTGACTATTGAGGACCTGTCTCACTCTGTGTAGGTATTTGGTTGTGGCGGATCACCTTGCGGCCTCCTCATGGTTCCTATTTGCTTATGGGATCCCAAGGTATTTGTAGCTATCCTCAACATCTGCTACGTTTACCTTCAAGTAGTTCTATCCCTTCAGTTCTGATCCTCTTCCCTCACTTTGATATAATTCGGTTGCATTTATCAAGTCCAAATGACACCTCGGAGCTGTGCCACATACAGAAGTACGCCAATGACACAGCCATCGTTGGGTGTATCAGGGATGACAGAGAGGAGTTGTATCGGAGTCTGGCGAGGGACTTTTCTGCATGGTGCCACACCAACCACCTACAGCTCAACACCTCTAAGACGAAGGAGCTGGTCATTGACTCACTGGTGACGGTGGCAGAGAGGAGGACATCAGCAACCGGAGAAGCCTGGTTAGCGGAAGGCTGCTCCTTCCCAAGTGCAGGACAAACAGACTCAAGAACTCCGTTGTCCCTTATGCCATCAGGCTCTACAACTCCTCACTTGGGAGGAGGAAATAGAGTTAAGAGATCTCGCCGTGCAATAATAATCTGGACACTCTTCTTTTTTTCTTTGTGCAATAACCCCATCAATTGTTTAAGGGCAATATTTCAATTAAACTGTTAATGTACACTGTTTATATATTTAGATAGTCTACTGTTTATATTACATTGTATTCTTTTTTTTCCACTGTATGCTAATGGAAATTGAATTTCCTTGAGGGAGTCATCCCAAAGGGATCAATAAAGTGCAGTCTAAGTCTATGTCTAAGTCTTCTCACTGGGGTTGCTCTCATAGTAGCATTCCATCAGACTTCTTGTCTCTGCTCTCATCCAGCTATATATACAGTATATACTTTTAACATCAAACTTACTTACTTTGTTGTAAGGTACAATAAAGCTATATTTAGTTTTTATTTTATTTACTGTTGTGTGTTTTCTAGTTTTCTAGTATTTAGAGGCCAGGCCGGCAGAGGTGAACCCAAAAGTATGAACCAGTCACAACGGACAGTTCAGTAAGAGCTCTCTTTACTTGAATCAGGGAGGCAGTGTCAAAACCAGGAAGTATGACAGTTACCTGACCAAACTCCCGTGGGAGATAAAAGAGTCTAAAAAAACACAGTTAAAATCTAATTTCACAAATGTGTGGCTCAGCTGTTGTTAACAAACATACACAGTCCACCAAAGATAGATTTATATGAGCTCCACTCATCTTTGTCTGCTCTTACTGTTGTATATCCCGTTAAGCATGGGATAGCGTGATCTTCTTTAAGCCACATTTCAGTAAAAAACATACAAGGTTTCTCTGCCTGAATTCACAGTCATGTTCAGCTCTTAGGACAAGTTCAAGTTTGTTGCTTAACGAGCAAACGTTTGACAGAATGATGACAGGTGGAGTCTGTCCGGTGTCTCTATAGTCGAGGCCTCACGCCTGCTTTTGAACTGCGTTTTTTTTTCCCCTCCCTTTCACATCCTTCTTGTGGCATACTGCAGGCTGCTGGATGTCAGGGCAGTCTGCAGGTAAACAAACAAGTAAACAAATGGTGAGTGTGGGGTCAGCAGTAGAGCTGTGGACTCAGGAAGTAGACCTGATAATGTAAATTCTACTGTTAGGGGATTTCTCTTAATCAACTCAATAACAAAAGACTAACACTTGGGAGCAGCATGGGATCATGAGCTTCAGCTTACTTCCTGATTAAAGTGACCTTGTATTCCAGCTTTTTTTTTTTCTTTTAAGTTGCAGTTACCATATAATGATAAGCTTTTATGAAAACTTTGACATTGACCAAAGCCCCCCCTTCTTAAATCTAAAATGACTGATCCACTGCATTTAACTTCATCAAAATAGTTTAAATGATTTGAATATAATATTAATGTTTTTTTATTTATTTTTTTCGGCTTATTGATAATTTTAGGGAAACCAAATGATGTTTTACAAGCTGCTTTCATTAAACATATGGCAGATATGTTTAATGAAAGCAGCTTGTACACAATGCACACAATGAGCAAGCATCGGGCATCAGTGGAGAGAAAAAACTCTCTTTTAACAGGAAGAAATCTCTGACAGAACCAGACTCAACGATGTTTGGTCATCTGCCCCGACTCCAATGAGGAGGATTTTAAAATGAATTCTAAACTAAACAGGGAGCCAGTGTAGAGAAGCTAACACTGGAGTGATGTGGTCTCTCTTACTAGTTTCTGTCAGAACTTGTGCCGTAGTGCTTTAACAGAACTTATTGGAACATGCAGATAGTAATGAGTTGCAATAATCTAATCTTGATGTAACAAAAGCATGAACTAGATTTTCAGCATTTAAGGACAAAATGTTTTTAATTTTCATAATGCCTCACAGGTGGAAGAATGCTGTTCAACTGGACACCACGGTGATGTCTAAAGTGAAAATATGGTCAGAAAGTTTATCTCTAAGGTGTTTAGAGACGAGCAGTGGCATCATTTCCAAGGGGGTTAGGGGGATATGAACCCTACGAAAATCAGATCCAGCCAATACAACCCCACCAATAATATCATTGCGATAAATAAAAAAATACTAATCATCTTGCATGAATAACTTGTCAGTTTTCTTTATTCATTTCATTTGCCAGTAAAAGAAGTAGCACGTTTAATCATCTGGTAATGTGCATTACCCTGTGCAGAAAACTTGGTATTGCCCAACTCGCACCGTCTCTCCTGAGCTTTGTGATGACAGAAGACTAACACATCTATGTGGCTCTTATGCACTGCATTTTATGAGTCTTAAATAATGAAGGCAAGCTAAGTGTGCATTAAAACATTTAGACAAAGAACCTTGAGCAGATAAAGTTTTATAACAGTCTTACCCCAAATTAAAATGATGATTATTTCCTAATTGCATTAGAAACTAACTAGTCAAGGCACTGGTTAGATTAAAGTGTTGCTTGTGCGTTATTATAGGTTCTTACATCTACTACTACATCTCCCAGCATGCATTGTGGATCATTCAAAACACGATTTGCCATTTCTCATTTCTCATTTTGAGAAAGGCAAATGTCCATCAATTTGTTTCTCACCTATATGCCTTTATATGACACACTAATGAAATGATTGACATTAATTTGTCACCAAAGCTTGATTCTATTGGTTCAAAGGAATAAAATGAGGTGCAGGCATTATGAGATTAAATGTCTGCCTGTATTCATTTTAAAAGTGCATTGTCTAAAGGCAATAAGGACAAACACAGTCAAACAGATACATATTAGGTTTATAGACATATTAGGCACTGACACATGAAACTGTTGAAGACAGAGGCATCACATTGAATGTCTTCATAACATTCAATGTGATGACAAAAACAGTTATTGCATAGCACAAACAAAATTTGTCTCTAATTATTTGACATGAATACAGAGATGTAAGACAGAATGTATCAATTTTCAATGTCAGGCCTGATTACTAACATCAGTGAATCAAATAATGCATCAAAAGAGTTTAGAATTAGTAAAATCATCTTGAAATATTTTCCCTGTAATGATCATCCTAAAAGAGGATCGAAACCAGCTGTAAAAGAAAGCATAAATAAATGGATTGAACATTGAATTTGACCATCCAAGCCATTTAAATGACTGAAGCACATGAACTGGTATTGTATAATTGCTTAAAGGATTAAAGCTAGTGGAGAGAGAAAAAGGCATCCAACTCATCAGAAAAACCCCCACCACAATTGCCAGAGTTTTAGTTGCCTTTCTCTCCATTTTACTGACAGTTGCACCAGATTTATCCATGCTCAGGATGCTGCGTGCCTGTTTCTGTGCCACCATCAAAATTTTTAGATATATCACAGACATCATGATAGCTGGGATTCCAAACCCAAAAAAAACTCCCACAACCACTGTGCTCTGTGTTTTACGTTGAAATAAAACACACTTCTTGATTTTTTGTCCTTTGTCAGGGGCCTGCAATGTGAAAATAATTGCATTTAGAGTGGCAATAGTCCAGGACACCAGAATCATGATCCCAACAATGCAGAAATTTATTTTACTTCTGTATCTCAAAGGCTGACACACTGCATAATATCTGTCAACAGATATGCAACACAAGTTCCAAATAGAAGAACTGCACAGCATCCCATCTAAACTGCCTCGTACCTTACAAAGCACATAATGAAGACTCCAATATGAGCTCACAAAGAGGACGACACTGAAAGGCACAACTAAAAGTCCAACTAGCAGGTCAGCCACAGCCAGAGAGAGCATCAGGAAGTTTGTAGGAGTGTGGAGCTGTTTGAAGTAAGCAATGGAGATTATTACAAGTAGGTTTCCACACATTATGAGAACTGACAAAGAGCCACCAAAAATAGATAGTAGATATGAAATAGTCACTTCAGTTATGTCAGGCACATTTGCTGATTCATTAAAAAGAAACTGGTCTGCAGCAACATCTGAAGAATCCATGCTTAAATGATCATTGATACTCAAATAACATTAACTTTAAGACAACATAAAGCATATAATCAACATAAGCAGTATAAAGTCTCTGTATGTTTCACATCATACTCTTAATCCTGGTTTGTACATCTGTAGTGAAAGATGTCCCTAATCTCTCTGCTGGTGAGCAGAATGTCAGAATTAGAAATACCGTTCAAGCTCATTAGCATATTCATTTCAAAAAAGGTGTGTTAAAAGTAGATCAAAATGCTGAGTCACCACATCTCTACTTATATGTCCAATATACTTGTATGTGTATATGTAGTCACTAAATAAAAATGTGTAAAAACACAGCCATGGAAACATCACAAATAGAGAAGACACAATAAGACCCATACAAGAAGAAGAAGAAGAAGAAGAAGAAATATAAAAGTGCAACTGGCATTACAAGCCAAAAGCAAATACATAGGTTTTCAGAATAGACAAAACTGGAGGGTCTAGGCTGCCCGAATACAGTTAGGTAGAATATTCCACAGTTTGGGGCCTGCCACAGAAGAGTATTTTTAGTCTGGAGCTAGGAACGTCCAGGAGTTGCCTAGTTGTAACCTCAGTGCTCCGACATGAGCATGAAGGTGTATGAGTTCCATTAAATAGGGTGGTGTGGTATTTTGCATCAGTTCAAAAACAAGATATATAACTTTGAACTGGATCCTGTAGGTTACAGGTTTCTTCCCTGTAAATACATGAATTATTTTTTTTCAATTTCCTTTTGAGGAAGATAAGGTTTTACCTCCCTAGAAGCCTCATTTGGAAAAAAAAAAAACTTTTTACAATAAAGTAAGTCTGTTTGTCCATTTTAAAAGCATCGTCAATGAAAACACCAAGATTTTTTTTTTTTTTTTCAGTTTTCAGTTTGATAAGACTTAAAAACTTTACATCGAGAACTGGAGTTTGTAATTAGGTGCACAGTATGTAATTGCTGCTGCTTGAAGTCTTTCTCTCTCATCTAAACAATAACAAAAGTCAGAGTTTGATCATGTTGGTGAGTGGTATGGGAGGGGATGATGAGCTTCCTGTATAGTTCTGCTTTAAGTTGAATCCAGCACACAACAAAAAGATATTTTTTTTTAAAGTGTGAGACCAACTGATCAAGTCCCTCATCCTCCCTCTCTCAGCTTGTTTCAGAAGAGCCTAATAAGACACCTAATGAATTTCAGCTCTGATGAACAGCCATCAATAACTTTATCTATCGCATGTGCTATAAACAAAACATGTACTGGTTTAAAGTGAAAGCACTCTACTGATTTGACTCCCTGTTTCCATTGTTTTTACTGTGAAATGTTTGTAGGACCAGCTTCATTCTGTCATTTTATTGAGTACAGAGGAGCATCTACAGAGTTTAAAGGTTTTGCATTTATGGTAATTGTCTACAGTAAACTCTATGTAAATCATACCAGCAGCTCAAAGCACTCATCAGAAAACCCATCATGCAGCAGTGCAAGTGTCTAATCCACTGAAAACTTGGGGGCTGTGCGCAGTATCTTGGCTGTTCTTAGGAATAATCTTCATCTTCTCTAGTTCTTCTCTCAGCCCTTGGCATTTTTCAAGATTCTCGTGTCCATTCTTCTTGATGTTGCCGTCACTTGGGATTGCCACATCTATCCCTACTGCTCTCTTCTGCTGCTTTTTGACTACCACACTGTCCAGTTGATTAGCCATATCCAGTTTGTCTGTCTGGATCTTGAAGTCCCACAGGATCTTAGCCCTGTCGTTCTCAATCACTTTTGTAGTTGTCTTCCATCTTGATCCTGGGATCTTCAGTCCAAACCCATTGCAGATGTTCCTGTCTACACCTTGGGTCTTGTCTGGTGTGGTAGACCCCAGCCTCTATTGATCTAGTGCTTGGGGCTTGCTCCTGTGCAGCCATGACCAGTGCCTCTGTGCTGTCTTTCAGTCCTGCTTTCTCCAGCCTTTGATATGTTTCATCGATATCAGACACTTCTTCAATTTGACAATGGAACATGCCATGTAGGGGTTTGTCCTTCCATGTTTGCCCTGCTGGCTCCTCTTCTCTGCTGGATTTCAGCTGCCTGAGGCATTCACTAAGCAGGTTTGGGATTGCCACATCTATCCCTACTGCTCTCTTCTGCTGCTTTTTGACTACCACACTGTCCAGTTGATTAGCCATATCCAGTTTGTCTGTCTGGATCTTGAAGTCCCACAGGATCTTAGCCCTGTCGTTCTCAATCACTTTTGTAGTTGTCTTCCATCTTGATCCTGGGATCTTCAGTCCAAACCCATTGCAGATGTTCCTGTCTACACCTTGGGTCTTGTCTGGTGTGGTAGACCCCAGCCTCTATTGATCTAGTGCTTGGGGCTTGCTCCTGTGCAGCCATGACCAGTGCCTCTGTGCTGTCTTTCAGTCCTGCTTTCTCCAGCCTTTGATATGTTTCATCGATATCAGACACTTCTTCAATTTGACAATGGAACATGCCATGTAGGGGTTTGTCCTTCCATGTTTGCCCTGCTGGCTCCTCTTCTCTGCTGGATTTCAGCTGCCTGAGGCATTCACTAAGCAGGTCATCATTGGGGACAATCTTCTTGATGTATTCTTGAATGTTGGTGGTTTCATTCTGATTAGTGGGTTTGACACTCATTGGTCCTCAGACTCCTTCCTTTTGCTTAGTGTAAAACCTTAGTGTGCTGGACATAGTGTGAAACCCTCCATGCATGGTGAGGAGCTTCCTTGTCTTGATATCAGTGGCATCTATCTCTTCCTTTGGCCAGGCAATTATGCCAGCGGGGTATCTGATTATTGGCAGGGCATAGGTATCGATGGCTTGGAACTTGTTCCGACCATTCAGCTGACTATTGAGGACCTATCTCACTCTGTGTAGGTATTTGGTTGTGGCAGTTCACCTTGCGGCCTCCTCATAGTTCCTAATTGTTGATGGGATCCCAAGGTTTTTGTAGTTATCCTCAACATCTGCTATGTTACCTTCAAGTAGTTCTATCCCCTTAGTTCTGATCATCTTCCCTCACCTTGATATCATTCGGTTGTATTTATCAAGTTCAAATTACATCCCTAGTGAGATGGATCAGTGAGTCAATGTCTCATTCACTCTAGACATACAGCTTGAGATCATCTATGTAGAGGTGTTGGCTGTTTTTTCCCACTTTGGAACCCTATGCAGAACAGCAGGGGGCAGGGCATCTCCTTGGTATATTCCACATTTGAGTGTCAAGTTGTCGCCCACAGTTCCATTGAGTTCTTGATGAAGGTCCTCAGAGTCCTGTAGATACTGTACAGCTCCAAGCTTTCCAGTATGCATGTGTGTGGCATCAAGTTATAGACTTTCTTATAGTCAATCCATGCAAGTGTACAGGTTGGTGTTCCTGGTCTTACAGTCCTTCATGACTGCCCTATTGACCAGTAGCTTCTCTGATATTACTGACAATTCCTTTCTGGGCTCTGCTCATGTACTGAACCATGTGCTTATTCATCTTTGCCGCAATGATGCCCGATAGGAGCTTCCATGTTGTTCTGAGGTAGTTGGGGGTCTGGGGGTCCTTCATGATGAGGACCTTTTGTCAACCACTCTGGGTGGGTCCCAGACAGCAGCATTTGGTTCATCTGTTCATGCATTCATGGAGAGAGGTTAGCTTCTTCAGCCAGTAGGTGTGGATCATGTCAGTGTCTGGTGCTAACCAGCTCTTCATTTTGGACACTCAACCTACCATTGTGATCTTTACTGGGTCTTGTTCTGGGATGTTGCTGTGGTCTGCTCTTAGGTTTGCCAGCCATTTGGGTGGGTGTGTGATGGTCTTACTGTCTTGCCACTGAGAGTAGAGCTTGTATGGGTTGGTGGAGAATGTCCTGGCCTCTACTTCTCTTGTGTATCTCTTTAGGCGAGCAGCCAGGGCTGTGAGTCTTTGTTTAGCAGTATTTCTTTACCACACCCCTCTTGTGCTGATGGCATTGTTACTGGCCTGTCTGACCTGTCATCCTGGCTCCCCCTTGCCATAGCATCATTGTACTTTCGATGAGGCACACTGTACCTCATGTACCTAGCTGTGATAGTGGAATCCTCTTCCGGACATTAGAGCACTGAGCTAGTAGCTGTTTCTTTGTCAACTTGGATGTTGGGTTTCGAAGCATCCACAGGTCTCATATCATCTGCATGTATCCCTTCTCACTGGGGTTGCTCTCATAGTAGCGATCCATCAGACTTCTTGTCTCTGCTCTTGTCCAACTATATATACAGTATATATACTTTTAACATCAAACTTACTTACAAATTGTAAGTAGAGTATAACTTTGTTGTAAGGTACAATAAAGCTATATTTGGTTGATGGTGTTGTGGCTCTTTAATCTCTAAACAAACAAATAAAAAATCGAATGAATTAGACGTGTTGCGATGGTTGTTGCCAAGAGGAGGCTGCCGAACTGAGGAGGATCTGGGAAAAAAGACTTGCGAAGGAAGGAACACTGAGTGTCCGCATTGCACCTCCAATAACATTGCTATCAAAGTATAAATATGTCAGATCTAGATCCATAAATCACATTTTTTATATTATAACTAGTTATAACTATAACTTTTATATTGTAACTAATTTCTCACCTTGAATGATCTTAAAAGTAAGGTCAATGACACAGAAAAAGGATTATTTCAAGTTCTGAGTCAGTGGATAATTTCAATAGGACAGGCCAAGGTAATGCTGGTTTGTCCTGGGCACTGTTATCCCTGAGCTCCTGCATAAGCGGAGCTGGTAATCTCTGACAACGTTGCAGCTAAATTATTAAATATGTCAGCCCTTGATCCCCAAATGCCTAATTTCTCACCTCAAATTATCTTAAAACTGCATTCCACAACAGAAAAAGTTTTATTTCAAGCTTTTATTTACTGTTGTGTGTTTTCTCTGCCAACATGTTCAACCAAAATGCATTTTGGTATACGTGGCTCTCCCAAGTACGCTCAAGCCACCACCCAATGTATACTTGGTAAAATGGGCAGTGCGAGAACACTTCCGGGTATGAGAACCATAATTGCTGCTCGCATATTTGCGAAATGGAACAGTACTTGGACCTCGGCTGATGATGTTTAACAAATATGGGAGTACGCAAGTACAGAGAGAAATGGCCAAATTATTTCAGGTGAAACAAACAACCTGAAATTGAGAAAGGTTAACGATCTGCTTTGTTCAACTGAATGACTCTCTCAAGAGATTTATATACTATTCTAAGATGTCTTTTCCTATACCAAGGCCCCTGGGCTTTTTCACAAAATGTAGGGCACTGCGGGTATTTCTGAAGGATGCATTCAGTGTTTTCTGAGAAGTTCAACATGCTATCCAAGACAATACCAAGATATTTGAAATGTTCTACAATATCTAAATGTTGGCCTTCAAGTGAAGCTGTGTCCATTTTTACCTCCTGCTTGGTACCTAATATAAGCTCCTTGGTCTTTCCATCCACCCATCCATCCATCCATCCATCCATCCATCTTCTGCCCCTTATCCGAGGTCGGGTCACGGGGGCAGCAGCTTAATCAGAGAAGCCCAGACTTCCCTCTGGGAGGAAAATCATTTCGGCCACTTGTATCCACAATCTGACCCCTACAAAAATCAGATCCAGCCAATACAACCCCATCAATAATGATATCATTGCGACAAAACAGAAAAATACTAATTATCTTGCATGAATAACTTGTCAAATCTCTTTATTCATTTCATTTGCCAGCAAAAGAAGTAGCATGTTTAATCATCTGGTAATGTGCACCCCCCTGTGCATAAACTTGGTATTGCCCAACCTGCACCAAACTTTCATTGTTCGCATAGTTGCCAAGTCCACTTATTGCAAGTGACTTTGGCCTTCTTTTCTGTAAAGTCACCTACCTATTAAAAAAACAGTCTAAACTAGAGGGGCCCCTGCATCCACTTGCTGCCATCTCGGAAATAGTGGTTCCCAGGTTCCTTTACCAAGATATCAGTATATGTTAGACAATTTTGTGATGACAGAAGACTAACACATCTAACACATGTGGCTCTTATGCACTGCATTTTATGAGTCTTAAATAATAAAGGCAAGCTAAGTGTGCATTAAAAAAATTTAGACAAGGAAACTTTGAGCAGATATAGAAGTATTTTATAACAGTCTTACTCCAAATTAAAATTATGATTATTTCTAAATTGCATTAGAAAGTAACTAGTCAAGGCACTGGTTAGATTAAAGTGTTGCTTGTGCCACTGGAGAATCAGCGTGATCATGTAAAAAAGGAAACAGCATGTCAGATGACAGCAGACTCCTCAGACTCCAATTATACCATTGTTATCCACTGATCCAGTCACAAAATAAGAGCAAAACAACTCACTTTCAAGAACAACAACCAGAAATGTTGTCTTATCTTTGCTGTTTATCAAAAGAACTTTTAGCCACCGGAACAAAACTGCTTTGAATGAAGAAGTACATCTCCCAGCATGCTTTGCAGACTTCTTGCGATGTGATTTGACATTAGATAGAGCCATAGGTTCATTTTGATTGGAGAAAGGCAAATGTCCATCAATTCGTTTCCCACCTATATGTATTTATATGACACACTAATGAAATGATAGTGTGGTAGTGTATGTTAGACAACTTTGTGATGACAGAAGACCAACACATGTGGCTCTTACGCAATGCATTTTAATTAATGAGAGCAGGCTAAGTGTGCACTAAAAAAAAAGTTAAGACAAGGAAACCCTGAGCAGATAAAGTATTTTATAAATAGCAGTCTAACTCAAAATTTTGTAAACATCTCTATTTCATAATTAAAATGATCATTATTTCCTAATTGCATTAGAAAATAACTAGTCAAGGCACTATTGCTTGTGTGTTAATATAGGTTCTTGCTGTCGACTAAAAGCTCATTAACTATTCTTATGATCACCAAACAGAGTACACTAATCAAACTAGTAAGTGAAGAAAACAACTGTAAGAGTGTAAACATTGATAAGTGCCACTGGAGAATCAGCGTGATCATGTAAAAAAGAGAGTCAGCATGTCAGATGGACAGCAGAGACTCCTCAGACTACAACGGTACCATTTTTTATCACTTTACAATGAAGATTCACTGATCCAGTCACAAAATAAGAGCAAAACATCAACTCACGTTCAAGAACAACAACAGAAATGTTGTCTTATCTTTGCTGTTTATCAAAAGAACTTGTAGCCACCGGAATAAAACCGCTTTGAATGAAGAACTACATCTCCCAGCATGCGTTGTGGATTATTCAAAACACGATTTGCCATTTCTCATTTCTCATTTTGAGAAAGGCAAATGTCCATCAATTTGTTTCTCACCTATATGCCTTTATATGACACACTAATGAAATGATTGACATGCATTTGTCACCAAAGCTTGATTCTATTATAAAATGAGGTGCAGGGATTATGTGATTAAATGTATGCCTGTATTCATTTTAAAAGTGCATTGTCTAAAGGCAATAATGACAAACACAGTCAAACAGATACATATTAGGTTTATAGACATATTAGGCACTGACACATCAAACTGTTGAAGACAGAGGCATCATGTTACATGTCATGAAGTCATGAAGATGATTTCTACACATTGTGTGGCAAAAACAGTTATTGCATAGCACAGACAATAATTTGTCTCTAATTATATAACATGAATACAGAGATGTAAGACAGAATGTATTCATTTCCAGTGACAGGACTGATTACTAACATCAGTGAACCAGATAATGCATCAAAAGAGTTTAGAATTAGTAAAATCATCTTGAAATATTTTCCCTGTAATGATCATCCTAAAAGAGGATCGAAACCAGCTGTAAAAGAAAGCATAAATAAATGGATTGAACATTGAATTTGACCATCCAAGCCATTTAAATGATTGAAGCACATGAACTGGTATTGTAAAATTGCTCAAAGGATTAAAGCTGACAGAGAGGCAGAAAGGCGTCCAACTCATCAGAAAAACCCCCACCACAATAGCCAGAGTTTTAGTCGCCTTTCTCTCCATTTTACTGACATTTGCACCAGATTTATCCATGCTCAGGATGCTGTGTGCCTGTTTGTGTGCCACCATCAAAATCTTTAGATAGATTGCAGACATTATGATAGCTGGGATTCCAAATGCAAAAAAAACTCCCACAACCATTGTGCTCTGTGTTTTACGTTGAAATAAAACACACTTCTTGATTTTAAGTCCTTTGTCAGGGGCCTGCAATGTGACAATAATTGCATTTAGAGTGGCAATAGTCCAGGACACCAGGATCATGATCCCAACAACATGGACATTTATTTTAGTTCTGTATCTCAGAGGCTGACATACTGCATAATATCTGTCAATAGAAATAAAGCACAAGTTCCAAACAGAAGAACTGCACAGTATCACATCCAAACTGCCTCGTACCTTACAAAGCACATAATGAAGACTCCAATATGAGCTCACAACAATAATGATGCTGAAAGGCACAACTAAAAGTCCAACTAGCAGGTCAGCCACAGCCAGAGAGAGCATCAGGAAGTTTGTAGGAGTGTGGAGCTGTTTGAAGTAAACAATGGAGATTATTACAAGTAAATTTCCACACATTATGAGAACTGACAAAGAGCCACCAAAAATAGATAGTAGATATGAAGTCACTTCAGTTATGTCAGGCACATTTGCTGATTCATTTAAAATAAGCTGTTCTGCACCAACATCTGAAGAATCCATGATCATTAATACTCAAATAATATTAACTTTAAAACAAATCAAGTAGTATAAAGTCTCTCTGTGTTTCACATTATACATTTCACTGTTAATCCTGCTTTGTGCATCTGTAGTGAAAGATGTCCCTAATCTCTCTGCTGGTGAGCAGAATGTCGGAATTAGAAATACTGTTCAAGCTCATTAGCATATTCATTTCAAAAAAGGTGTGTTAAAAGTAGATCAATATGCTGAGTCACCACATCTCTACTTATGTGTCCAATATACTTGTATGTGTATCCAAAAGTGCTTCATATGTTCAAACAAAGTTAAAAGGAAGCAATAAAAGTAAAGTACCAAATAAAAATGTGTAAAAACACAGCCATGGAAACATCACAAATAGAGAAGAAACAATAAGACCCATAAAAGAAGAAGAAGAAGAAGAAGAAGAAAGATAAAAGTTCAACTGGTAATAAAAGCCAAAGTAAATAAATAGGTTTTCAGAAGAGACAAGACTGGAGGGTCTAGGCTGCCTGAATACAGTTAGGCAAACTGTTCCACAGTATGGGGCCTGCCACAGAAGAGTATTTTTAGCTTGGAGCTGGGAACATACTGTATGTGCTGCTGCATTTTAAACCAGCTGAAGACTGAAGAAATGGCTGATCTACCCAAAAGTATAAAAGATTGCTGTGATCCAATCATGATATGATGAATACATGAATTACTTTTTTCAATTTCCTTTTGAGATTTTACCTTCCCTAAAAGCCTCATTTGCAGGGAAAAAAACAGCTTTTTACAACAAAGTTAGTCTGTTCAACCATTTTAAAAGCATCATCAATGAAAACAGCAAGATTTTCCACTTGAAGAGGCAAGAGGAGCAAGAACTGTGTCAGCACCATTTAAAAGATTAGGTTTTCCAAATGTTTTCAGTTTTCACTTTGATAAGACTTAAAAAATTAAAATGGAGACAATTCTTTAAAGATTTGATCGAGTCCTTGTTCGATGTTAGGAGAAGGTAGATTGTGTTGAAAAGAAACATTATGTTTTTTTAAAGATGGGTCCCAAAGGCAGCAAAGCAAAAACAGAAGAGGACCTAAAATGGAGACTTGTGGTACCCCACAGCCAAGAGTGGCTGTTGCTAATGAGCACATCTCAGCATGTTGCACTGGATGAAATTACCACTGCGCTGGCTGTGCTATGCTGCGCCACAAAATTAGAGCCCTAAGTATCTCAGGGTCTTGTTCAGGGAGGGAACAATAGAAGGTGAGATTGCAATTTGCTCTGCCGCTTCGTTGTAACAAAAATGGAGCTGAGTGATGGGTCATGACCGAAAGAATGAGGTTGCGGGTGCAAGTGGCCAGTAAAGGGGTATTCTGAGAAGGGTGATGGGTTCTCCCTTAGAGATGGGGTAGCTGTTGCTCCTTTGCCTAGAAAGGACTCAGCTGAGGTGGTTCATGCACCTTGTAAGGATGCCACTATGGCGCCTCCTTAGGGAGGTGATCCTAGCACATCCAACAGGGAAGAGACCTCAGGGCAAACCAAGGGTGGAGAAATTATATCATCTCACTGGCCTGGCAGTGCCTGGGGATTCCACAGTAAGAGTTGGATGATGTGGCCAGGAAAAGGGAAGTCTGAGGCCCCAACTAGGGCTGCTCACCCTGCAACCTCAGTTTTACCAACCCACTGCATTTTGCGTTGTAAGAATATTTTAAATATCTTAAATACGATGTGAAATGTGTTTTTCTCTTCAGCTCAGTGATAATTTTAGTTAATACAAATAATATAATAGTAGAAACAGTTAACAGGTTGCTTTGATAAGTATATGCCACATAGGTTTGATATGACTGAAGACTCATATCTGGCTATGCATGACAATCTGCTTTCTAATAATGTTCCTTTAGGGAACATTATTAGAAAGCACAACATACACTTTCATTGTTATGCAGATGATACACAACTTTATTTATCAATGAGGCTGGAAGAAATAAATCAGGTTGTTCAACTCCAGGAATGTCTTAAAGACATTAAGTCCTGGATGACCTGTAACTTCCTATTTCTAAACTCAGACAAAACTGAGGTTATCATACTCAGCCCTAAACACCTCAGAGACAAACTTTCTGACCATATTGTCACTTTAGATGACATCACCATGGCATCCAGTTCCACTGTAAGGAACCTTGGAGTTATTTTTGACCAGGATATATCATTTGACTCATATATTACACAAATTTCTAAAACAACATTCTTCCACCTGCGGAACATTATGAAAATTAGAAACATTTTATCCTTAAAGAATGCTGAAAAACTAGTTCATGCTATTGTTACAAGATTAGATTACTGTAACTCAGTACTATCTGGATGTTCTATTAGGTCGGTTAAAACTCTTCAGTTAATTCAAAATGCTGCAGCACGAGTTCTGACAGTAAAAGGAACCACATCACTCCAATGTTAGCATCTCTACACTGGCTCCCTGTACAGTTTAGAATTCAATTTAAAATCCTCCTCCTCACGCACAAAGCACTTAATGATCAGGCCTCATCATATCTTAAAGATCTAGTTTCACTTTATCATCCCAACAGATCACTTCGGTCCCAAAACCCATGTTTACTTGTAGTTCCCACAGTCCATAAAAGTAGAATGGGAGGCAGAGCCTTTAGTTACCAGGCTCCTCTCCTGTGGAACCAACTGCCGATGTTGGTTCAGGAGGCGGACACTCTCTCTCTGTATTTAAAGTTCTACTTAAAACCTTCCTTTTTGATAAAGCTTATAGTTAGAGCTGGCTCAGGGAAACCTGAACCATCTCTTAGTTATGCTGCAATAGACCTAGACTGCTGGGGGATTTCCTGTGGTGCACTCACACTCACTCTCTCACACTCAGGGTATGAATGTGAACTAATTATGTGTCATTAACCTTATTTTTTTCTCTCCCAAGTCTGTGTCTGCTTCCTTCCATCCTCTCTCTCTCTCTCTCTCCCCCGTCTTCATTTAGCAGGCTGCTGGATCCAGATCCAGTTTTGATGATATCATTGTTATTATTATTATTATCACTAACACTAGCATTGTTGTCATTACTATTATGCTCTGATTAAAAGTTCATCAATATAATTTCTTATCAATAATCTCTGCTGCTGCTTGTATAAATGACACCGTAGTTCTATAAACATGACATAACTGATTATAAACTTGATACAACTGTTGTATATTTGCTCCTGATCCCTCTCTTCTGTCCCTCCCTCACCTCCCTCTTTTTCTCTCTCCCCCCTTTCTGTCCCCCACCTCTCCTCTGTCCCCCATTTTCCTCTCACCCCAGCCGGTTGAGGCAGATGACCGCACATCTTTGAGTCTGGTTCTGTCAGAGATTTCTTCCTGTTAAAAGGGAGTTTTTTCTCTCCACTGATGCCTAGTGCTTGCTCATTGTGTGAACTGTTGGGTTTCTTTTCTCTCTGTAATATTTCAAAGGTTTTGGCCTTACTATGTACAGTGCCTTGAGATAATGTAAGTTGTGATTTGGCGCTATACAAATAAAATTTAATTGAAATGAATAATATTGTGATTATTTCTTAAATCCATTATAGATATAAAAACTAAGAAAGTAAATGTTATATTTTATTCATTTTAAGTTAGGTAGAAGCATTGCTTGTGTGTTACTATAAAGGCTTCCTGACAAAAGGTCATGGACAACAATACTGACAGTGACAAATTTATGAAAACTTTAATATTGCTTGTGTGTTACTATAGGACATTCAATGTTATGGACAACTAATAGCATTGACACCAAAAAGAATAGGTAAATATTGGATTTATAAAAGCACTGACCCATCATACATTTGATGACAGAGACATCACACATATATCATAAATTATGCACTTGTCAAGAACTTTTCTATACACTGTGTTGCAAAAACGGAAAGTTACTGCATAACAGACTGAATTTGTACATATATTTATTTGAAACGAATAGAGAGATGTACAGTAAGAAATAATGTATTCATCCTTAGTGCAAGACTTGATTACTTTCTGCACATCAATAAATCAAATAATGAATCAAAAGAGTTTAGAATTAGTAAAATCACCTTGAAATATTCTCCCTGTAATGATCATCCTAAAAGAGGATCGAAACCAGCTGTAAAAGAAAGCATAAATAAATGGATTGAACATTGAATTTGACCATCCAAGCCATTTAAATGACTGAATTACATGAACTGGTATTGTAAAATTGCTCAAAGGATAAAAGCTTATACACAAGAAGAAAGGCATCCAACTCATCAGAAAAACCCCCACCACAATAGCCAGAGTTTTAGTCGCCTTTCTCTCCATTTTACTGACAGTTGCACCAGATTTAGCCATGCTCAGGATGCTGCGTGCCTGTTTGTGTGCCACCATCAAAATTCTTAGGTATATTGCAAACATCGAGATAGCGGGAAGGCCAAACGCAATAAAAACTCCCACAACTACTGTATTCTGTGGTTTATTTTGAAATAAAGCACAACTGTTGGTTTTTTGTTCGTTATCTGGGGCCTTAAATGTGAAAACAATTCCATTCAGAGTGGCAAAAGTCCAGGACAACAGAATCATGATCCAAACGGTACGGACATTTATTTTAGTTCTGTATCTCAGAGGCTGACACACTGCATAATATCTGTCAACAGAAATGAAGCACAAATTCCAGATGGAAGTATTGCACAGTATAATATCTAAGCTGCTCTGTACTCTGCACAGTGAATCATGAAGACGCCAATATGAGCTCATAATAATAATGATGCTGAAAGGCACAACTAAAAGTCCAACTAGCAGGTCAGCCACAGCCAGAGAGAGCATCAGGAAGTTTGTAGGAGTGTGGAGCTGTTTGAAGTAAACAATGGAGATTATTACAAGAAAGTTTCCAAATATTATGAGAACTGACAAAGAGCCACCAAAAATACATAGGAGATATGAAAGAGTCACTGCAGTTATGTCAGGCACATTTGCTGATTCATTAAAAAGAAGCTGGTCTGCAACAACATCGGATGATGCCATGCCTTATTCATAAGTAATGCATGAATAAAGTTATTGGCAAGACAAAAATATAGAAATTACATTATCACACACAGCAGTCTAAAGTCTCTGAATGTTCCATACCCTCCTAGTTTGTGCATCTGTCGCGGAAAGTGTCCCTAATCTCTCTGCTGGTGAGCAGGTATGTCAAATACTTGTCAAGGACATTAGCATATCAGGAAAGTAGGTCAATATGTTCCATTAACCACACCCCTACCAATGTGTAAAACCTACTTGTGTATCTGCTTATAGTATGTAATATGCAAGAATAGTACGTGTGAATAGTCAATATTCAAGACGATATGTGCTCTTTGGATGGACGTTGGGGTTTGTAAGGAACACCAACATTATCATGAGTCTGCCAGGTTCCAGAATCCCCAGTGGGGGCATGCTCACAAAATATCTCATCCTGTGGCCATCAATGTGGCCACAGGATCTGATGGGTGATCTGATGGGTGAAACCTGGGTTTTTTCACATTTTTCCCTGTACCAGATTTTTTGTTCACTTAATGTGAGGGTCTAAGGATAGAGGGTGTCACTTGCTACAAAGACTGTAAAGCCCTTCGAGGCAAATGATGTTTGTGATGTTCGGCTATATAAATAAAAGTGACTTGACTTGGCCTCCCGCCATTTCAAAATTAGTGAATTTTGGAGAAAAAAAAAATAAAGTTTGAACACTAAATACCTTGTCTTTGCAGTGAATTTAATGCTTTTATTATTATTATTTTTATTCACATTTCACACATGGTCTTGACATCATTGGAGTTTGTAATTAAGTGCACAGTATGTAATTTCTGCTGCTAGAAGTCTCTCTCTCTCTTTTAAAATAATAACAATAGTCAGTTTGATGTTTGATGATGTTGGTGAGCAGTGTGGGAGGGGACGATGAGCTTACTGTATAGTTCTGCTTTAAGTTGAATACACCACACAATGAGATTTTTATTTTAATTTTAATTTTTTTTTTTTTTTTAAAGTGTGACACCAACTGATCAAGTCCCTCATCCTCCCTCTCTCAGCTTGTTTCAGAAGAGCCTAATTAGACACCTTTATACACCTAATGAATCTCAGCTCTGATGAACAGCCATCAGTAATTTTATCTATGTGCTATAAACACAACATGTACTGATTCAACTCCCTGTTTCCAGGGAGTTGAATCAGTACACAATAAAATGTCAGGAAAGAATGAAGCTGGTCCTGCAAATACTGTGAAATATTTGCAGTACCAGCTTCATTCTGTCCTGACATTTTATTGTGTACAGAGGAGCATCTACAGAGTTTAAAGGTTTTGCATTTATAGTAATTGTTTATGGTAAACCCTATGTAAATCATACCAGCAGCTCCACAAAGCATATAATGTCATTAAAAGACAGTGAATGCCACTTTCAATGTAAACACATATTTGTATGGATTTAGAGAGTGTTGGACACATTTTGGCTAATATCATTACAGTGCTCGAACAAATATGACATTAGTCTTGTCATTCTTATTAAAATGTTATCATATCTCTAAGTAATAAAAATAAATTGATAGTTAAATACATTTAACAAAATGTAAAGGCTATATGGATCTCAGAGGGATAGGCATGTGACAGTTTTATTTCTGAGAGTCAAGTTCCAAAACGCTGGGTCCTTTCAGTGCAGGATGGGACTTTCATTATTTCATTCAACCAAATATTTCAAAGTCTGTTTTAATTTAAAAGTACGGACCCACTGCATTTTACGTTTTCTCTGCTCGCTGATAACTTTAGTAAATCCAGACAGAGGTTGACAGGTTGCTTTGATTAGACACCAGCATATGCCAGATAAGTTTGTGATGACTGAAGACTAATATATGTGGCTATATATAAACATACTGTAGATACAGTATAAAGATTTACAAAATTCTTCTAGTGCTTTTTGTTTCATACTCATTTGAAAATTCTCACATTGGCAAGTCATATGTGGATTATTATACTGTACTTCATTTCAGTAAAAGTCATTCTCTTTTTCATAATTAATATCATCATTGTTCCCTGACTAAATTAGAAAGTACATAGTCATAGCACTGGTTTACATATTCAGTCATTCATTTTGTTAGATAAAAGCATTGTTTATGTGTTATTATAGGCCATGGACACCTAATAACATGGACAGCAACAAAGACTAGTCTGCCTGTAGACAGTTTAAAAATGCAATGTTTGCAGAATGCAGAAATAACAGCATACACTGTCATACAGAAATAGGTAAGGGTTTATAGAAGTATTGGCACATCAAATTGTTGGAGGACATCACATTATGGACTTGTCAAGATTTTTTCCTATTGCATAACATGGACAAAATTTGTATATAAATCTATGAGATAAATATAGAGATTTCAGAATTTACATATTAATAGTGCCATACCTGATTACTAACATGTCAGTGTATCACAAGAGTTTACAATTAGAAAAATCTTCTTTAAATATTTTCCCTGTAATGATCATTCTAAAAGAGGATCGGAACCAGCTGTAAAAGAAAGCATAAACAAATGGATTAAACATTGAATTTGACCATCCAAGCCATTTAAATGACTGAAGTACATGAACTGGTATTGTATAATTGCTCAAAGGATAAAAGCTGATGGACAAAAAGTAAGGAGTCCAACTCATCAGAAAAACCCCCACCACAATAGCCAGAGTTTTAGTCGCCTTTCTCTCCATTTTACTGACAGTTTCACCAGATTTATCCATGCTCAGGATGCTGCGTGCCTGTTTCTGTGCCACCATCAAAATCTTTAGGTAGATTGCAAACATCACAATAGCTGGGATGCCAAATGCAATAAAAACTGCCACAACTACTGTATCCTGTGTTTTAGGTTGAAATAAAACACACCTGTTTTTTTGTCCTTTGTCTGGGGCCTTTAATGTGAAAATAATTCCATTTAGAGTGGCAATAGTCCAGGAAACCAGAATCATGATCCCAACGACGCGGAAATTTATTTTAATTCTGTATCTCAGAGGCTGACACACTGCATAATATCTGTCAACGGAAATGAAACACAAGCTCCAAATGGAAGAATTGCACAGTAACACATCTAAACTTCCTCGTACCTTACAAAGTAAATCATCAAGATGCCAGTATGAGCTCACAAAGAGAACGGCACTGAAAGGCACAACTAAAAGTCCAACTAGCAGGTCAGCCACAGCCAGAGAGAGCATCAGGAAGTTTGTAGGAGTGTGGAGCTGTTTGAAGTAAACAATGGAGATTATTACAAGAAGGTTTCCACACATTATGAGAACTGACAAAGAGCCACCAAAAATACATAATAGATATGAAATAGTCACTGCAGTTATGTCAGGCACATTTGCTGATTCATTAAAAAGAAGCTGTTCTGCAACAACATGTGAAGAATCCATGCTTAAATGATCAATAATACCTTAATATCCAACCTAACATTAAGACAAATACACATGTAAGTGGCATAATCACACAGCACTACAAAGTCTCTGTCATGAAAGGTGTCTCTAATCTCTCTGCTGGTGAGGAAAAACGTCAGTATTTATAAATAATGTTCAAGGTTATTAGCATATTCAAGTCAAAAGAGGTGTGTTTAAAGTAGGTCAATAAGCTGAATATTTAGTATTAAGTTATAGTAGATCATAAACTTTAGGCCATAAACCACACCACTAGGTGTTAAGGTAACGAATATGGGCCAAAAATAAAATTTGAAGCACACTTCATTTGATCTTTTTCACCCAAATGTGTTGTGTTTTTTTCAATTTTAAACATGTTCCTCTTGCTGTCATACACTCACTGGCCACTTTATTAGATATATGTGTTCATTGGTTTGTCTGTTTAAGCAGCAAACCTCATCAATCTGCTGAAGTGCCAACCGCTCATCAGAATGGACAAGAAGGTTGATTTAAGTGACAATATTGCATAGTTGTTGGTATTTCAGTATTTCAGAAAATTCTGATCCAATGGGATTTTCACTGACAATCATCTTTACACAGGACGATCTAAATATGAGAAAATGTCCACCAGAGCTGGGTGTGGGAGCTTAAGAACCTCCAGTGGAAAGAAAAGTGTCTAGAACTCCAGAGAGTGGCAGATTCAGGCAATACCAGAGGCTTTTTGTGTGCCACTAAGGCTGTCTATGGCCCAAGTTACCACAGCTTAAATCCCCTGCAGTCAAAGGAGGGACAGATGCTTCTGAAATACAATGAGTCCATCAATGCATGTTGGAAAGGGCATTTTAAGAAACTTTGCAGACATTGCCAGCCATATCCCCTAGAGTCCTATCAGAGGTGACATGGGACGACCCCCACCATATCTGCAGTCCTGATGGGATTCTAGCCATGCTCTTAAAGGAAGGTGGACCAAAGCTCTGGCAGCACTCCATCATCTACTCTTAAAGGTCTGGGAAAGAGCTACCCTGTGGGCCATGGTACCCAAATTGTTACCATTTAACAAAGGGGACAAGGCCAAATGTCAAAACTACAGGGGCATCTTCCTTGTTCGTATGCTCGGCCTTCATAGACCTGACAAAGGACTTCAACAGGCACTGTGGAGCATACTATCATGGAATGAAAGTCATGATAAATACATCTATATACTTATGGTACTGCATGATGACATGTCAGCAACAGTGGGTATGAATCCGAGCCATTTACTGTGAAAACTGGTGTCATATAAGGATTTAACATTGCAGTGCATCAGTGCAGCCATACGGCACCTTATTGATCAAGAGCTGCCATGAGGGATTCCAATCCTTTACAGAACTGATGGCAGCCTCTTCAAGACCCTCAAGTAGGTGACCCTGTGGAGAGGAAAGCTAATGATGATAATTAAGCTTAGGGCTGAGACTTGAACTGCACTTATGGTTAAGCAATCGATGATCCACACTTGCATTCCCCTGAATGTTCTTTGTCATAAATCTTACTGACTCTTTTAATCTTACACAACTTGTGTCTAGTGCTACACAAGAACATA
This sequence comes from Brachirus orientalis, assembly GCA_016785285.1. Lineage (NCBI taxonomy): Eukaryota > Metazoa > Chordata > Actinopteri > Pleuronectiformes > Soleidae > Brachirus > Brachirus orientalis. Next base: position 8,832,567 of record JAFBJR010000940.1, on the reverse strand, counting down.
GGCACACTCTTGATCTTGTTTTAACAAATGGTTTTTACTGTTTTTAACCTAGAAGTGTGTGAAGCTGTATTCTCAGACCATATGCCTGTTGTATTTGACATGCCTCTCCATTGCCGTATGGTTAAACCTTGCGCTCCTGTGCGACACTGTTGTGTTGTTAACTCCTCCACTGCCTCTCAGTTCTCAGCAGCTTTCTCCTCAACGATTAGCCCTCCCAACTCTGTGTTTTACAACAGATATTGAGGCATTATCCTCTTGCTTTAATTCAACCTGTCAAACATTATTGGACACTGTGGCACAACCGAAAACAAAACTTTACAAACCTAGACCTGACACCTGGGTTAAATGACTCTGCGAGTGGAGGAGAGCCAAGCGAAAGTGGAAGGAGGACAATTTACACGTGTCTTTCCAGATGTGAGGGACAGCTCTCATTTTTTATTAAAAACTGTGAAAACTGCTAAAACCAAACATTACTTCTAACATAATTTCCTCTAACTGTCACAATCCTTGTGTTCTATTTTAAACCATAATCAGCCTTCATGGAGAATTTCTCCTGCTTTTTTATTAATAATGTTACACGCATTAGTCCTCCATCTTTGTCACATGCTCTGCTGTTTTTAACCAGTTTGAGTCTGTCAGTCTGCCCTCTTTGGAAGAAGTAGTTGGTCATATGAAGACTGCTGGGTCTCCCAATGATCCCATCCCACCTCATCTTTTTAAAGAGGTATTTTCCACCTTGGCACCATATGTGCTCAATATTATTAATGGCAGCTCAGCTAATGGGATCACTTTGAGATTTTAATCCATGCTTTTATCACAACTCGCTTAGGCTACTGCAATGCACTCTATGTTGGGCTCAACCAGAGACTTGCTCTACTACAGTTATTTTGACAATTATGTCAAATCACACTAGATGTCTATATATATATATATATATATATAGACACACAGACTTTCTTGTGACCATCAATGTCCTGCGACACCCAAGCCTTTGTATCCACCTGATCCTCTGACATCTTCTCCAAGTGAGTCCAATCCCTTCCCCTCCCCAAGCTGCCTTCAGCTTCAGCAATTGCTACCATTCACCCTGTTGTCATATCCTATGGAATCCCCAAATTGTCTCTTTAAGACTTTAAGGACTCAGATCACCCGAAGGGTTTCTGTCTAGCTTTGTGGCAATATCCAGCTACTGTGATGTGGTTGTTATCTCTTTAGGAATTTTTGGTCAGGACCAGTAGGGTTAGTAGTTGGGGTTAATTGGGCATGGTTAAGTTTAGGAATAAAGGTTAAGACAGTGACAGCCAGAGTCTGTGAAAAGCTCTGTAATTAGTGTAAATGATCATAAATTTCTTGTCTCCTCTGCTGCATCATTTATCAGCATCAAAACATGGTTATTAAATTCTGATAATTATGAGAAATAAAATCTGAGATGGGCATTCTTGTCTTAATTTTTGACGAATGTTTATATATTTTCCACCACACTTGAACACTAATGATGATTAGGTTGAATTACATTGTCTTATAATGTTTTTTTCAGGGCTAAAAAAAAAGGTAAACATTGATTAATCTGCTGTCCACTAACAAGCAGGTCAGTCACTCCTCACTATTAATTAAAAAAAAAAATGTCTAAATTGCCTGTAGGTGTGAATGTGAGAGTGAATGGTTGTCTGTCTCTATGTGGCCCTGTGATGGACTGGTGACCTGTCCAGGGTGTACCCTGCCTCTCACCCTATGTTAGCTGGAGTTAGGCACCAGCAGCCCCCCTCAATCTCAGTGGAGGACAAAGCGGTAGAAAATGAGTGAGAGTTATTCTTTGCATTCCATTCCATCAAATACTTAAAGGTACAGGATGCAATTTCTGCAGGTAGGAGTCTCTCTCTCAGTCAAAACAATGACAACAGAACTAGTGTGATGATGTTGGGAAGCAGCATGGGATCATGAGCTTTTGTTTGACTTCCCATTTTTCCTCTCGCTCATCGCTTTGTACTCCGTTTTTAGTGAAAGGTGTCTCTAATCTCTCTGCTGGTGAGCAGAATGTCAGGATTATAAATAATGTTCAAGCACATTTTCCTTTAAGTTACATACATTACATAATGATCGGCTTTTTTAAACAATGTGCCACTGAACAAACCCACTCCCCTTTCACTTCATCCCTGTCCCTTCTCTCATGACTGAAGAGCATGATTAGACTGATGATAGATCATTTTAATGCAAAAATGTTAAATATTATTAGTGCACTCTTAATTACCCCAAACCATCTGCTCAAAGGCTCAGGGGTCAAAAAAATAAATAAAAGAAACGGGCCTTATGATGGGACCTTTATTATTTTAGAGTAGATTAGATTATTATTATTTGTTTTCCCCTTCCAGCTCACTGATCATTTAAATGAATAAATAGTGGCTTTTATTAGGCATCAGCATATGCCTCACACGTTTTTGATGACTGAAGACTAAAACATACGTGTGGCTTTGTCTTAGTCTTAACTCCTTTGAAACTCCTTCATCATCATATATTTTTACTTTAGATAAGGAAACCATGAAGGGATAATATACTTTATAAAAGTTACTCAAGATTTTTAAATATACCTTATTCATAATTAACCTTATAACAATTTGCATTATAAACTAGATGGTTTACTGGTTTAAACAACTGCAAAAAAAAAAAAAAAGAAAAAAAAGATCATGGTTACATTCAGTAATTCCTTCTAAGGTAGATTGTAGCATTGCTTGTGTAATACATGACACGACAAAGTGCAAACTGGCAATAACCTACAGGGTAAAATATATAAATATTAGGTCAATAGATGCATTGAACCATCAGAGTGTTGAAGACAGAGACATCATGTCAGACATAAGGCACTTTTACGAAAGTTTTCTATACACTGCGTTGCAAAGACAGATGATAATTGCATAGCACAGACAAAATTTGTACCAGTGTACCACACCTGATTACTCACATGTTAGTGAATCATAAGTATGAATCAAAAGAGTTTAGAGTTAGAAAAATCTTCTTTAAATATTTTCCCAGTAATGATCATCCTAAAAGCCGATCGAAACCAGCTGTAAAAGAAACCATAAATAAATGGATTAAACATTGAATTTGACCATCCAAGCCATTTAAATGACTGAAGTACATGAAGTGGTATTGTATAATTACTCAAAGGATGAAAGCTGATGGATAAAAAGTAAGGAGTCCAACTCAACAGAAAAACCCCCACCACAATAGCCAGAGTTTTAGTCGCCTTTCTCTCCACTTTACTAACATTTACACCTGATTTATCCATGCTCAGGATGCTGCGTGCCTGTTTGTGTGCTACGGTCAAAATCTTTAGGTAGATTGAAGATATTACTACAGCTGGGACACCAAAGGTACAAAGAACCGAGACAACGACTGTACTCTGTGTTTTAGCTTGAAATGAAGCACACTTGTCTTCTTGTCCTTTATCTGGGCCTTTTAATGTGAAAATAATTCCATTCAGAGTGGCAACAGTCCAGGACAACAGAATCATGATCCCAACAACACGGACATTTATTTTAATTCTGTATCTCAGAGGCTGACACACTGCATAATATCTGTCAACTGAAATGCAGCACAAGCTCCAAATGGAAGAAGTGACCAGTAACACATCTAAACTTCCTCGTACCTTACAGAGTAAACCATGCAGATGCTGATACGAGCTCACAAAGAGGATGAAACTGAAAGGCAAAACTAAAAGTCCAACTAGCAGGTCAGCCACAGCCAGAGAGAGCATCAGGAAGTTTGTAGGAGTGTGGAGCTGTTTGAAGTAAACAATTGAGATTATTACAAGAAGGTTTCCACACATTATGAGAACTGACAAAGAGCCACCAAAAATACATATTAGATACGAAATAGTCACTGCAGTTATGTCAGGCACATTTGCTGATTCATTAAAAAGAAGCTGGTCTGCAATAACATCTGAAGAATCCATGCTTACTTATAATAATCTATAATAACAACATACCTAAAATTTAGACAGACTCACATATAAGCCACATAGGCATTCAAGTAGCAGCAACACAATCTCTATATGTTTCTTATTCTGGTTAAGTGAATCCTGGTTTGTGAATCTGTAGTGAAAGGTGTCTCTAATGTCTCTGCTGGTGAGCAGAATGTCAGGGTTATAAATAATGTTCTAGCACATTAGCATATTGAAATCAAGGAAGTTGTGGGTAAAGTATAGTAGGTCAATATTCTGAATATTTACTATTCAGTCACAGTTCTAAGTCAAAGACTTTAGGCCATCCCCACCCCCTGTGTTAAGTAAAGGGATATTGACCCCAAAATAAAAATCAAAGCACACTGCATGTGATTTTTTTTTTCAAAATTTTTCCCAATATGGTGTGTTTGCTGAAATTCCAACCAAGCATCAGAAGGGTTATCTAAAGCACAACTAAAACCTTAAATCACTTTTTCAGGCAAAGGTTGGTTATTGATCCAGGTCCAAATCTTTACAGTGTTGCAAAAAGTATCTGACTTATGCCTATTGTCTTTAAAAACAGCTGTGTGTGTACAGCGTACAGTATACGCAGTTCTTAACACTGCGTATACTGTACATATGATATTAGTCTTTTCCATTTTAGATATTTTAATGCAAAAATATTACATATTGTTTTGTTTACTTCAAGTAAACAAATTAAATTGTTATTACTCTGACCAAAGGCTAAAAGGATCTTAAATGAATACTCATGTGACAATCCTATTATGTTGTGGTTAAAATTCGTGGAAACAAGGCTTCTGATATGGTGTAGGAGCAAACAGCAGCATAAAACAAAGGGCTCCCAGACAGCTTTATTTTCCCCCAAAAAAACATTAGATAATTACGCAGAAAAGGTATCGCTGTACCTGAGCCCAAAATGGTTTGGCAGGAGCAGTGGAACCAGGCACTGAGCTCCTCAGTATCAGACGAAATTGAGGACGGAGGGACACAGAACTGGTTAAAAGCAGCAGAGAACTGGGCAGCAGTCAAAGGGTTAAGAATTCGACATTGTTGAGCACGAGCGCAAGTTTTAAATGTCGTGCAGGATAACTCAACCTGAAATAATACAGTCTTGCGATCAGAGAGCACATTGTCGGAGATATCCAGGTTTAACACAGACAGATCATGTGAGAGAACAAGATCCAAAGTGTGTCCATGATTGTGTGTGGGGCCAGACACAGACTGAACCAGACTAAAAGAGTCAATAAGGCCTAAAAAGTCTTTCATCAGTGGCTTATCAGGGCAGCACACATGGATATTAAACTCACCAATAATAAGAACCCAATCATAGTTAGGAATAATTCCAGACAAATCAGAGAAGTCATTAAAATCCTTATTATATTTTGGAGGTCTGTAGATGACAGTGCACAGCACTGGGTCAGAGCGACCTACCTCAAATAAAGTCATTTCAAAGCTGGAGAAGGAAGACAGTAGAACACGCTGCTTGCATTTATAGTTATTTTTATAAACAACGGCCGTTCCTCCTCCTCGGCCTGAGTTTCTCGGGGAGTTAAAGTAACCACAACCAGCCGGTAAAAGCTCGGAAAGTGAGCTAGACTCACCAACACTTAGCCACGTCTCCGTCACACGGAGGAAATCCAGATCACGGGAGATAAAGAAATCCCTGAGGAAAAAAGTTTTGTTTGCCAGCGATCTAGCTTTTAACAGGCCAATCCTGGGAGGGATTTGGACCTGTCGTACATCAGAGCTGGGAGCCCGGTGCAGTGGCCTCAGGAAGTGGAGATTCACCCCGCACCAGCAGAGTCGGTAAGAGCAGGGGCGGCGGAAAATCTCATCCAAGCCGGTCACCTGTATCAGACAGGCATCAATAGGATCCAGGGAATGCCTGGACACAGCGAGGCAAGGAAGTAATCCATGATCAATTCTGGAAGCAGCGGAAGAGCGTGCTAGGCAGACCTTGAGCTTCACTAGCCACCCACTACGCCGGGGCGGTGGATCTGAGGGCCAGTACAGGTGAGCCAAGATCCCTGACAGGAGCGGGGGCAAAGTTTTCTGTCCAGCATTGTCAGCTGTGACCAGATCCTTGGCAGAAAGTCGAAGATCCATGAGAGTATATCAATCATACACCAGTAGAGACTTGATTTGAGGATAGACAATGGTCAAAAACAACAAAATAACGAACCACAGAGACAGAGGTAGACGGCCAGCCACACATACCAGTGCCATCTTGCCCCATCTTACTGCTGCTTTTGACACAGTGGACCACTGCATATTACTATTGCGCTTACAACAGCTAGTGGGCATTTGTGGTACTGCTTTAGACTGGTTCAGGTCCTATCTGGCAGATAGAACTATGTGTGTATGGCTTGCTGGTTCTGAATCATCCTCTGCTCTCCTGCCATGCAGGTTCCCACAGGGCTCAATTTGAGGGCCCCTGCTCTTTTCATTGTATTTACTTCATTTGGAGTCCATTGTTAGGAAACATGGCATCTCCTTCCACTGTTATGCTGATGACAGTCAAATTTATGTTCCCCTAAAGCGCAAGGACGCCTACTCAATCAATTCACTTCTTGCATGTCTTGAGGAGATTAAAGCTTGGATGGCCCTGAACTTTTTAAAGTTCAATGAAAGGAAGATGGAAGTGATGGTGTTTGGACCAAATAGCTCCCGTGAGTCCCCTCCTGTTGACCTGGGCCCATTGGAACTGTATGTTAAGCCTACAGTCACAAATCTGGGCTTTAAAATGGACAGCGATTTTAAGTTGGACCGTCAAATTGGTGCTGTTTTTTCACTTAACAAAGTTTAACATAATCTTTCAAAACAGCACTTTGAGTCAGTAATCCATGCCTTTATTACATCCCGCCTGGATTACTGCAATGCACTTTACTTGGAGTCAGCCAGTCGTCTCTGTCACGTTTTCAGCTTGTTCAAAATGTTGCTGTGCGTCTTTTAACTAGAACACATAAGAGGGAACACATAACTCCTATTTTAGCCTCACTTCACTGGCTGCCTTTCACTTCATCCCTTTCCCTTCACTCATGACTGAAGAGCATGATTAGACTGATGATAGATCATTTTAATGCAAAAATGTTAAATATTATTAGTGCACTCTTAATTACCCCAAACCCTCTGCTCAAAGGCTCAGGGGTCATTATGCAACATAAAATAAAAGCAAAAGGGCCTTATGATGGGACCTTTATGGACCCTGACTGAAGATCTGAGAAGGCTGCCTTTAATTATCCAACATTATGTCAGTGACTTGGAATCTGAAGAAGTAATGAATACAACCTAAAATTATTTTTTTTAAAAATTTTTTTTGTTTGTTTGTTTTGTTTTTTCTTCACTTCCCAGCTCACTGATCATTTTTGTGAATCCAAATAGTGGCTTTCATTAGGTACCACCATGTGCCTCACACGTTTTTGATGACTGAAGACTAAAACATACGTGTGGCTTTGTATAAAATTATAAAATGTAGACACAGTAGTGATATTTGTAAAACTCTCTAAGTGCATTGTGCTTTATAAGTCTTAACTCCTTTGAAACTCCTTCATTAGGCCAAGCTAAATGTGCAATAATATATTTTTACTTTAGATAAGGAAACCATGAAGGGATAATATACTTTATAAAAGTTACTCAAGATTTTTAAATATACCTTATTCATAATTAACATCATGTCAATTTGATAGTCAAGGCACTGGTTGAAACAACCGTAAAAAAAAAAAAAAAAAAAAAAAGATCATGGTTACATTCAGTAATTCCTTTTAAGTTACAGTAGTTTGTAGCATTGCTTATGTGTTATACAGGACGTAACAAAGTGCAAACTGGCAATAACCTACAGGGTAAAATAGATAAATATTAGGTCAATAGATGCATTGAACCATCAGAGTGTTGAAGACAGAGACATCATGTCAGACACAATGCACTTTTACGAAAGTTTTCTATACACTGCGTTGCAAAGACAGATGATAATTGCATAGCACAGACAAAGTTTGTACCAGTGTACCACACCTGATTACTCACATGTTAGTGAATCAAACAAGTATGAATCAAAAGAGTTTAGAGTTAGACAAATCTTCTTGAAATATCTTCCCTGTAATGATCATCCTAAAAGCAGAACGAAACCAGCTGTAAAAGAAACCATAAATAAATGGATTAAACATTGAATTTGACCATCCAAGCCATTTAAATGACTGAAGTACATGAACTGGTATTGTATAATTGCTCAAAGGATGAAAGCTGATGGATACAAAGTAAGGAGTCCAACTCATCAGAAAAACCCCCACCACAATAGCCAGAGTTTTAGTCGCCTTTCTCTCCATTTTACTGACATTTACACCAGATTTATCCATGCTCAGGATGCTGCGTGCCTGTTTCTGTGCCACCATCAAAATCTTTAGGTAGATTGAAGATATTATGACAGCTGGGATGCCAAAACCAAAAACAACTGCCACAACTATTGTACTCTGTGTTTGAACTTGAATTGAAGCACACTTGTTGTTTCTTTGTCCTCTGTCTGGAGCCTTTAATGAGAGAATAATTCCATTTAGAATGGCACCAGTCCAGGACACCAGAATCATGATCCCAACAACACGAACATTTATTTTAATTCTGTATCTCAGAGGCTGACACACTGCATAATATCTGTCAACTGAAATGAAACACAAGCTCCAAATGGAAGAAATGCACAGTAACACATCTAAACTTCCTCGTACCTTACAGAGTAAACCATTTAGATGCCAATATGAGCTCACAAAGAGCATGACACTGAAAGGCACAACTAAAAGTCCAACTAGCAGGTCAGCCACAGCCAGAGAGAGCATCAGGAAGTTTGTAGGAGTGTGGAGCTGTTTGAAGTAAACAATGGAGATTATTACAAGAAGGTTTCCACACATTATGAGAACTGACAAAGAGCCACCAAAAATACAAAAAAGATACGAAATAGTCACTGCAGTTATGTCAGGCACATTTGCTGATTCATTAAAAAGAAGTTGGTCTGCAACAACATCTGAAGAATCCATGTTTAAATAATCATTTATCAGTTTAATAACCTGCCTAATAATAAGACAAAGACAGAAATAAATGACATAATCATGCAACAGTGCTAAGTCTTTGTATGTTTCCTGCCTTGTTCTTAATCCTGGTTTGCGCATCTGTAGTGAGTCATGTCTCCTAATCTCTCTGCTGGTGAACAGAAGTTCAGGATTATAAATAATGTTCAAGCAAATTAGCATATTCAAGTAAAGAAGGGTGTGTGTAAGTAGGTCAGTATGTTGAATATTTAGTTTACTTTACAGTTACTTGGACATACCGGTAACATAAAGGTAAATGGACATACCTTTATTGGGTATGTCCATTTAAGTGTTTGTCTGTCTAATCAGCCAACCTTATGGCATGAAAACATGGTCAAGATGACCGGAATTTCCAACCAAGCATGAGTCTGGGGAAGTGGGTTGATTTAACTGCCTTTTTTACATGGTTCATTGGTGCTAGACAAGCTGGTCTGAGTATTTCAGAAACTCATGTGTTTGCATTTCCATGGACAGCCAGAGAATGGACTAAATGAGACAAAATCTCTGGGAAAAAAGGCCTTGTTGATCCCAGAGGTTAGAGCATAGGTGTCAAACTCTGGCCCTCGGGCCAAATTTGGCCCACTGTGTAATTATATTTGGCCCGCGAAGCCATACCAAATGACTATTAGAGCTGGCCTGCCGGTATTATCGCCTACAGTGCATGTGTCGCTAATACTACAATCTGGCTGGGTCACATCAGAGTAGATCAGTGTGTAGCAACCTGAGCTATAATTAAAGTTTTCTTTATGCACTTATTCTTGGTACTCCAATTTGAATAATTTGAATTTCGATTTTGCATGTGTGCAATATTAAGTTATATATTGTATAGTATTAAGCTTTTCTTGTTCCATATTCAGTTGTTAAGCAAAACTTGTTTGGGTCCATATGAAAAGGTTCATTGTTATATCTGGAGGAAGATTTTTTTTCAATAAATATCAATGTTGGCCCAATTCTTTGTCCCAGTTTTGAATTTTGGCCCACTGGGTATTAGTCAGACTGATTCCAACAATAAAAAGGCAGAAGAAAGTCGTAACAGTAATTTAAATAACCACTTGACAATTTCTGAAGAGACATGTTAAACATTGAAGATGATGAACTACAGCAGCATAAGGCTGCATTTCTTCCACTGGAACTTGTCAGGTTCCAGGTTCTCCAATGGGGACGTTAATCAAACCCTGTCATCCCACTTTTCATCACATGCTGGCCTTCATCACACGCTGGCCTTGGTCACAGACTTTCGACCATCAGTGTTCTGTGACACTCAAGCCTTTGTATCCACCTGCTCCCCTGACAGTTTCTGCAAGTGAGTCCAATCACTTCCCCCTCCCCAAGCTACTGGTTCACCCCGTTGTCATATCCTATGGAATCCCCAAATTGTCTTTTTATGACTTTAAGAACTCAAATCACCCTAAGAGTGTCTGTTTAGCTTTGTGGCAATATCTACTTAAACTCTCGCTACCGTGACATGGTTGTTATCGCTTTAGGAATTCTTGTGGCATAAACACTGACCTTGTCGGGACCAGTAGGGTTAGTAAGGTGAAGATTAAATTGTGCCAAGGTGACAGTCAGGATTGGGCATTAATTGGGCATGGTTAAGTTTAGGAATTAAGGTTAAGGGATAATAAAACAGTGACAGACGGAGTGTGTGAAAAGCTCTGTAATTAGTGTAAATGATCATGGGGAGCCAACCATTCATCCACTGATGCTCTGCACACACCTTCCACTGATGGTACGGTTTCATAAATTTCTTGTCTCCTCTGCTGTATCATCTAACAGCATCAAAACATGGTTATTAAATTCTGATAATTATGTGAAATAAAATCTGAGATGAGCATTCTTGTCTTAATTGTCAACGAATGTTTACATATTTCCCACCACACTTGAACTCTATTGATGATTTTAATGCAAATATGTTAAATATTATTGGTGCACTCTAAATTACCCCAAACCCTCTGCTCAAAGGCTCAGGGGTCATTATGCAATATTAAATAAAAGCAAAACAGCCCTATGATGGGGCCTTTATTATGTTGTAGTAGATGGACCCTGACTGAAGATCTGAGAAGACTGCCTTTATTTATCCAACATTATGTCAGTGACTTGGAATCTGAAAAACTAACCAATTCAACTTAAAATTATTTTTATTTTATTATTTATTTTTTTTCCCTTACAGCTCACTGATCATTTTTGTGAATCCAAACAGTGGCTTTCATTAGGTACCACCATGTGCCTGAAATGTTTTTGATGACTGAAGACTAAAACATATGTGTGGCTTTGTATAAAATTATAAAATGTAGACACAGTAGTGATATTTGTAAAACTCTCTAAGTGCATTGTGCTTTATAAGTCTTAACTCCTTTGAAACTCCTTCATTAGGCCAAGCTAAATGTGCACTAATATATTTTTTACTTTAGATAAGGAAACCTTGAAGGGATAATATACTTTATAAAAGTTACTCAAGATTTTTAAATATACCGTATTCATAATTAACATCATGACAATTTGATAGTCAAGGCACTGGTTTAAACAACTGTAAAAAAAAAAAAAAAAAAGATCATGGTTACATTCAGTAATTCCTTCTAAGGTAGATTGTAGCATTGCTTGTGTAATACATGACACGACAAAGTGCAAACTGGCAATAACCTACAGGGTAAAATAGATAAATATTAGGTCAATAGATGCATTGAATGATCAGAGTGTTGAAGACAGAGACATCATGTCAGACATAAGGCACTTTTACAAAGTTTTCTATACACTGTGTTGCAAAGACAGATGATAATTGCATAGCACAGACAAAATTTGTACCAGTGTACCACACCTGATTACTCACATGTTAGTGAATCAAACAAGTATGAATCAAAAGAGTTTAGAGTTAGAAAAATCTCCTTGAAATATTTTCCCTGTAATGATCATCCTAAAAGCAGAACGAAACCAGCTGTAAAAGAAAGCATAAATAAATGGATTAAACATTGAATTTGACCATCCAAGCCATTTAAATGACTGAAGTACATGAAGTGGTATTGTATAATTACTCAAAGGATGAAAGCTGATGGATAAAAAGTAAGGAGTCCAACTCAACAGAAAAACCCCCACCACAATAGCCAGAGTTTTAGTCGCCTTTCTCTCCACTTTACTAACATTTACACCTGATTTATCCATGCTCAGGATGCTGCGTGCCTGTTTGTGTGCTACGGTCAAAATCTTTAGGTAGATTGAAGATATTATGACAGCTGGGACACCAAAGGTACAAAGAACCGAGACAACGACTGTACTCTGTGTTTTAGCTTGAAATGAAGCACACTTGTTTTCTTGTCCTTTGTCCGGGGCCTTTAATGTGAAAATAATTCCATTCAGAGTGGCAACACTCCAGGACACCAGAATCATGATCCCAACAACACGGATATTTATTTTAGTTCTGTATCTCAGAGGCTGACACACTGCATAATATCTGTCAACAGAAATGCAGCACAAGCTCCAAATGGAAGAATTACACAGCAAAACATCTAAACTGCCTCGTACCTTACAGAGTAAACCATGCAGATGCTGATATGAGCTCACAAAGAGGATGAAACTGAAAGGCAAAACTAAAAGTCCAACTAGCAGGTCAGCCACAGCCAGAGAGAGCATCAGGAAGTTTGTAGGAGTGTGGAGCTGTTTGAAGTAAACAATTGAGATTATTACAAGAAGGTTTCCACACATTATGAGAACTGACAAAGAGCCACCAAAAATACATATTAGATACGAAATAGTCACTGCAGTTATGTCAGGCACATCTGCTGATTCATTAAAAAGAAGTTGGTCTGCAACAACATCTGAAGAATCCATGTTTAAATGATCATTTATCTGTTTAATAACCTGCCTAAGAAATAAAGAACATAATCATGCAACAGTGTTGTCTCTGTATGTTTCCTGCCTTGTTCTTAATCCTGGTCCTACTTAGTTATAATAATAATCTATAATAATTACATAACTAACATTTAGACAGATTCAAAAATAAGCCATATAGTCATTCAGCAGCAGCAGCACAATCTGTGTTTCATGCCATGCTCTTCATCCTGGTTTCTGAATCTGTAGTGAAAGGTGTCTCTAATGTCTCTGCTGGTGAGCAGAATGTCAGGATTATAAATAATGTTCAAGCACATTAGCATATTTAAATCAAGGAAGTACTGTAGGTCAATATGCTGAATATTTAGTATTCAGTCACAGTTCTAAGTCAAAGACTTTAGGTCATCCCCACCCCCTGTGTTAAGTAAAGGGATATTGACCCCAAAATAAAAATCAAAGCACAATGCATGTTTTTTTTTCCCAAAATTTTCCAATGTGGTGTATTTCATTTTAAATAATTCCTCAAACACTATTATGTACATCTGTTCAACTGTTGGTTAATCTAAATATCCCATTTCACCATTTAACTAAATTCATTCAGTCATGTAAACATGGTCATGATGACCTGCTGAAATTCCAACCAAGCTTCAGAATGGAGAAGAAGGGTTATCTAAAGCATAACTAAAACCTTAAATCATGTTTTCAGGCAAAGGTTGTTTATAGATCCAAATCTTTACAGTGTTGCATAAAGTATAAAATGTATACCTATTGTCTTTAAAAACAGATGTGTATGCATGGTGTATGGCGTTCAGTGACTCATGAAGACTGAAATGACAGACAAAAGGCACTTGAATCTGTAAAATGTTCTGGATACACAGTTTCATTTCTTGCCACATTTTTTGGGGATGTCGGTACACTGCCAAATACAATGGGAAAAGTGCACTCTTTTCCTTCTCACATATGATACAGATATCAGGTATGGCTCTATTGCAGTATTTCCCTACCGTGGTCCTCAGGGAACACTGTTCTGCATGTTTTAGATGTTGCCCTGCTCCAAAGAATGGGCTGTTATTCGGCTTTTGCAGAGCATGATAATGAGCAAACCATTTGAATCAGCCCTTGACCTGGTGGGGACTCTATCCAGTGACCTTGTGGTTACAAGCCAAGTTCCCTTTCCACTTGGCCATGGGCTGATGACACATTACAGTCTTGGTTTTCATTAAATAACAGACTAATTTAATTTAAAATTACTCACCCACTGCATTTTACTTTATCAGTAACAGTATAAATATTTATAACTTTTAAACTCTTCTATTACACAGTGTTTCATAAGTCCTAAGCAAACTGTGCACTAATACACTATCACTGTAGATATGGAAACCTTGAAGGGATAATATACTGTATACCCTGTGAGTAAAACGCTTACTACATTTTCTAATTAAATAAGAAATTAAGTCGTCAATGCATTGGTTTGAGCAACAAGAAATATAACTTTTATAGTCATTCATTTGTTTTAAATTAGTTTGAAGCATTGCTTACGTGTTACTTTAGGACTTTCCTGAGAAAAGATCATGGACAACTACTGGTAATAACAATGAAAGCAACAACATTTTAAACACATCTACCTGTATTCAGTTGAAAAAAAACCAGTGTGTGCGGAATGGCAATAACAGCATTATATTAGGGCACTGATACATCAAATTGTTGAAGACAAAGATGTCACCTTACTAATGATGCAATTGTCAGGATGTTTTCTACACACTGCATTGCAAAGAAACAGACAGTTATTGCACAGACAAAATATGTACCAGTGTGTCAGACCTGATCACTCACTAGTAGTGAATTAAATGATGACTCAAAAGAGTTTAGAATTAGAAAAATCTTCTTGAAATATTTTCCCTGTAATGATCATCCTAAAAGCAGAACGAAACCAGCTGTAAAAGAAAGCATAAATAAATGGATTGAACATTGAATTTGACCATCCAAGCCATTTAAATGTTTGAAGCACATGAACTGGTATTGTATAATTGCTCAAAGGATGAAAGCTGATGGACAAAAAGTAAGGAGTCCAACTCATCAGAAAAACCCCCACCACAATAGCCAGAGTTTTAGTCGCCTTTCTTTCCATTTTACTGATATTTACACCAGATTTATCCATGCTCAGGATGCTGCGTGCCTGTTTCTGTGCCACCATCAAAATCTTTAGGTAGATTGAAGATATTATGACAGCTGGGATTCCAAAACCAAAAACAACTGACACAACTATTGTACTCTGTGTTTGAACTTGAATTGAAGCACACCTGTTGTTTTTTTGTCCTCTGTCTGGAGCCTTTAATGAGAGACTAATTCCATTTAGAATGCCAATAGTCCAGGACACCAGAATCATGATCCAAACAACACGAACATTTATTTTAGTTCTGTATCTCAGAGGCTGACACACTGCATAATATCTGTCAACAGAAATGCAGCACAAATTCCAAATGGAGGAATCGCACAGTAACACATCTAAACTTCCTCGTACCTTACAGAGTAAACTGTGCAGATGCTGATACGAGCTTATAAAGAGCACAACACTGAAAGGCACAACTAAAAGTCCAACTAGCAGGTCAGCCACAGCCAGAGAGAGCATCAGGAAGTTTGTAGGAGTGTGGAGCTGTTTAAAGTAAACAATGGAGATTATTACAAGCAGGTTTCCACACATTATGAGAACTGACAAAGAGCCACCAAAAATACAAAAAAGATACGAAATAGTCACTGCAGTTATGTCAGGCACATTTGCTGATTCATTAAAAAGAAGTTGGTCTGCAACAACATCTGAAGAATCCATGTTTAAATAATCATTTATCAGTTTAATAACCTGCCTAATAATAAGACAAAGACAGAAATAAATGACATAATCATGCAACAGTGCTAAGTCTTTGTATGTTTCCTGCCTTGTTCTTAATCCTGGTTTGCGCATCTGTAGTGAGTCATGTCTCCTAATCTCTCTGCACTGGTGAACAGAAGTTCGGGATTATAAATAATGTTCAAGCAAATTAGCATATTCAAGTAAAGAAGGGTGTGTGTAAGTAGGTCAGTATGCTGAATATTTTTAGTTTTTAGTAACAGTCGTAGACTTTAGGTCATAAAACCCACCACTCTGTGTAAGTCAAATGATTTGGGCCTAAAGTCCCAAACTGTCTTTCATTTTAAACAGTTTCTCTTCCTTGGATACACTGGCCTTTTTAGTATGTCAATTTAAGTGTTTGTGGCATGAAAACATGGTCAGTATGCTGAATATTTTGTTTACTTTTCAGTTACTTGGACATACCGGTAAGATAAAGGTAAATGGACATACCTTTACTGGGTATGTCCATTTAAGTGTTTGTCTAATCAGCCAACCTCATGGCATGAAAACATGGTCAAGATGACCGGAAGTTCCAACCAAGCATGAGACTGGGGAAGTGGGTTGGTTTAAGTGACTTTTTTACATGGTTCATTGGTGCACCAAACAAGCTGGTCTGAGTATTTCAGAAACTTCTCATGTGTTTGGATTTCCATGGACAGCCAGAGAATGGACTAAAAGAGACAAAATCTCTGGGCAAAAGACGCTGTTGATCCCAGAGGTTAGAGGAAATAGCCAGACTGATTCCAAAAATAAAAAGGCAGAAGACACTCGAAACTAGGGCTGCAGCTATTGATTATTTTAGTAATCAGGTAATCTGTTTATCCAATTACTCGATTATTCTGACAATTAATCGAGTAATTGGATAAAAAAAAACTGGGGCATTCTGCATTCTGAACTGTTTGTTTCTCAGTTTAGTTTGTAGTGGTCCCATATTTTGACACCTTTTGTCATTTCTTAGGATGTGTAATCTTTTCCTTGCTCCTCGTTGCCTTCATCCTTTCACGCTTCAGTTATGTTAGCAGCGTAAGCTAAGTTCATCTTAAGTGATCACCAGGGCTCTCAATTTAGTGTTTAACTTAGCGTAGACTGTGTTGAGGCTGTATTGATGAGCGGGGGTGGGGGGGTGATAATGGTCTCTAATAATTTTGTAGACTAGGTGCAGTGCAGGCAAGGTACAAAGGGGTGTGTCCGGACGCATTTTGCAAGTTTCATGCACAGCGCAGCAGACACAGCCTGGCTCAAGTACTCCTCTGTCCTGCCTACCTCCCATCCCTCCAGCGCAAGTGGCAAAGAGGGGGAGAGAAGGCGTGACTGGGTTTAACACAGTGAGTCCAAATCTTCACCAATCAAATGATCTCCTCTCCTCACCTTTAAATGCACCGTGGGCGAGGCGCAGTGCAACTTTCATTTTGCCATGGATGATAGAGACAGCAGCAGCGTCAGACAGAGGAAAACTGATGTTCTGGTCCGGGAGGTCCAGGCTCACAGCGCTCAAATAAATGGTCACGTGAACAGACCTCCACGGGCTGATGATGCAAAATGTTACCAATATTGTTAATCAGGTTTGCCCTGACATACTGAGAACTGTTGCCCAGTGTAAAAAATGGTTCAAATAAAAGCTCTCTGAGCACTGGAGGCATCAGAAGCACCTGTGTGTAAAGGATGCATTGCCAAGCTCGTGGTCTGGCCCTTGTCACTAGTGTTTGCATGTGAAATGAACTTGTCTTACCCAACTGAATTATGATCATTTGGCATGAAACTCTGGATTCCACAGGGATCCAACCAGGAGCGCAGAGTGCGAGCGAGCGAGGAATAAGGAAAAAGGAGACTAGTTTGATAAACCAATAAAATGGATGTTAACACCGTTTTGTTTCATGAGTGATTTATGTATCTTTAATGTGATTGAGTAAATTGTGGCCAGAAAAATGTATAAACTGAAACATTTAAGGACAGAGCTGTGCAGCCAGGTGGTCTCTCCTCTCCTGTGCGCTCTGCTGCTCTCCTTAGATGTTGCGTGCTATGTTGTGTAGCATGCAACCGTTTACCTGTCTGCAAAGCATTTCATCAAACGTGTCACATCTGTTCCCATTAAGCAGTAAATATAGGGGTCCCAAATCTGGTGGAATTTATGTTTGTGTTTTACAGTAGAGGTCTGAGGATAGCTCAGACAACCATCTGTCTACTCTTGGTCTTCTGATGTTATTCCTATCGAGGGCCATTATTCATTTTGCCAATTATAAGCCCAAATCTACAAATATTTGTGAATTCTTTTTGATCTTAAATTTAGAACCTAATAAAACCTAATATAAACAGCTGTCAGACTAAGGGTACTTGAATCTGTAAGATGTTCTGGATGTTTCATTAAATAACAAACTCATTTAATTTAATATTATTACTCACCCACTGCATTTTACTTTATCAGTAACATCATAAACATTTAAAACTTTTAAACTCTTCTATTACACAGTGTTTCATAAGTCCTAAGCAAACTGTGCACTAATACACTATCACTGCAGATATGGAAACCTTGAAGGGATAATATACTGTATAACCTGTGAGTAAAACGCTTACTACATTTTCTAATTAAATAAGAAATTAAGTCGTCAATGCATTGGTTTGAGCAATACAAAATATAACTTTTATAGTCATTCATTTGTTTTAAATTAGTTTGAAGCATTGCTTGCGTGTTACTCTAGGACCTTCTGAGAAAAGATCATGGACAACTACTGCTAATAACAATGAAAGCAACAACATTTTAAACACATCTACCTGTATTCAGTTGAAAAATGCAGTGTGTGCAGAATGACAATAACAGCATTATATTAGGTTTATAGAGGCACTGATACATCAAACTGTTGAAGACAAAGATGTCACCTTACAAATTAAGCACTTGTCAGGATGTTTTCTACACACTGCATTGCAAAGAAACAGACAGTTATAGCACAGACAAAATATGTACCAGTGTGTCAGACCTGATCACTCACTAGTAGTGAAATAAACAATGAATCAAAAGAGTTTAGAGTTAGAAAAATCTCCTTGAAATATTTTCCCTGTAATGATCATCCTAAAAGCAGAACGAAACCAGCTGTAAAAGAAAGCATAAATAAATGGATTGAACATTGAATTTGACCATCCAAGCCATTTAAATGACTGAAGCACATAAAGTGGTATTGTATAATTGCTCAAAGGATGAAAGCTGATGGACAAAAAGTAAGGAGTCCAACTCATCAGAAAAACCCCCACCACAATAGCCAGAGTTTTAGTCGCCTTTCTCTCCATTTTACTGATATTTACACCAGATTTATCCATGCTCAGGATGCTGCGTGCCTGTTTGTGTGCCACCATCAAAATCTTTAGGTAGATTGAAGATATTATGACAGCTGGGACACCAAAACCAAAAACAACTGACACAACTATTGTACTCTGTGTTTGAATTTGAATTGAAGCACACTTGTTTCTTTGTCCTCTGTCTGGAGCCTGTAATGAGAGAATAATTCCATTTAGAATGGCACCAGTCCAGGACACCAGAATCATGATCCGCACGATGTGGACATTTATTTTAATTCTGTATCTCAGAGGCTGACACACTGCATAATATCTGTCAACAGAAATGCAGCCCAAATTCCAAATGGAGGAATTGCACAGCAAAACATCTAAACTGCCTCGTACCTTACAAAGTAAACCATGCAGATGCTGATATGAGCTCACAAAGAGCATGACACTGAAAGGCACAACTAAAAGTCCAACAAGCAGGTCAGCCACAGCCAGAGAGAGCATCAGGAAGTTTGTAGGAGTGTGGAGCTGTTTGAAGTAAACAATGGAGATTATTACAAGAAGGTTTCCACACATTATGAGAACTGACAAAGAGCCACCAAAAATACAAAAAAGATACGAAATAGTCACTGCAGTTATGTCAGGCACATTTGCTGATTCATTAAAAAGAAGTTGGTCTGCAACAACATCTGAAGAATCCATGTTTAAATAATAATTTATCTGTTTAATAACCTGCCTAATAATAAGACAAAGACAGAAATAAATGACATAATCATGCAACAGTGCTAAGTCTTTGTATGTTTCCTGCCTTGTTCTTAATCCTGGTTTGCCCATCTGTAGTGAGTCATGTCTCCTAATCTCTCTGCTGGTGAGCAGAAGTTCAGGATTATAAATACTGTTCAAGCTCATTAGCATATTCAAGAAAAGAAGGGTGTGTGTAAGTAGGTCAGTATGTTGAATATTTAGTTTACTTTACAGTTACTTGGACATACCGGTAACATAAAGGTACCCAATAAAGGTATGTCCATTTAAGTGTTTGTCTGTCTAATCAGCCAACCTTATGGCATGAAAACATGGTCAAGCATGAGTCTGGGGAAGTGGGTTGATTTAACTGCCTTTTTTACATGGTTCATTGGTGCTAGACAAGCTGGTCAGAGTATTTCAGAAACTCTTCATTTGTGTTTGGATTTCCATGGACAGCCAGAGAATGGTCCAAATGAGACAATCTCTGGGGAAAAAGATGCTGTTGATCCCAGAGGTTAGAGGAAATAGTCAGACTGATTCCAACAATGAAAAGGCACAAGACATTCATAACAGTAATTGAAATAACCACTTGACAATCTCGGAACACACATGTTAAACATTGTAGATGATGAACTACAGCAGCATAAGGCTGCATTTCTTCCACTGGAACTTGTCAGGTTCCAGGTTCTCCAATGGGAACGTTCCTTCAAACACTGACATCCCGCTTTTCATCACATGCTGGCCTTCGTCACACGCTGGCCTGGGTCACAGACTTTCGACCATCAATGTTCTGTGACATTCAAGCCTTTGTATCCACCTGCTCCCCTGACAGTTTCTGCAAGTGAGTCCAATCACTTCCCCCTCCCCAAGCTACTGGTTCACCCCGTTGTCATATCCTATGGAATCCCCAAATTGTCTTTTTATGACTTTAAGAACTCAAATCACCCTAAGAGTGCCTGTTTAGCTTTGTGGCAATATCTAATTAATGTCCAGCTACAGTGAAGGCATACAGTATACTGTATATATGATATTAGTCTTGTCTATTTTAGATATTTTAATGAAAAAATGTTACATATTTTTTGTTAATTTTAAGTGAAATTGTAATTATTCTGACCAAAGTCTAAAAGGATCTTACATGAATAGTCATGTTACAATCCTACTATGTTGTTGATAAAAATCGTGGAAACAGAAGTGCAAGATAAAGAAAGCCCAAAGGTCTTATGACAGGAACTTTATTATTTTGTAGTCAAACCCCATCTATTAGAAGGACCCTGACTAAAAATCAGAAAAAAAGCCATTGATTATCTAAAGACTTCACACATAGTGATCACAATCTTTCGAAGCCAACATTATTTCAGTTACTCATTAAGACTCAAATGACATTATTTTCAATGTTTTTACAACATAACAAAGAAAACAAAATTACATGTATTGAACATCTCAAAACAAATCTAATTCCCCCACCCCCAAAATTTTTTTCAGTTCTTAGATGGGGATATAGTGAGCGAGCTGTACTCTATTTTAGTCTGTTTTATAGCAAAAAACAGAAAGAAATATATACATAAAGACAAATCTCTGTTGTATTGGTCACTGTATTCACTGTTTTCGGTCCCGGCGTCTGCCATTCCATGCCACTAAACTGTCCACACGCGTTCCTCAAAGGCCGCTCCGTCTTCTTCTGCTTTGTAGGGGACGCATAGTCTGTGACGTAAGCACGCTGTATCACACTAAAAAGAATCCGTGCGAAACGTGAGCTTTAAATGTAATTAAACGAGGCTTCGAGGCAGAGAAAATTCCTCGATCATTTTTTGTAATCGATTTACTCGAGGAATCGTTGCAGCCCTACATTTTCTAATGAAATAAGAAGTTAAGTAGTCAATGCATTGGTTTGAGCAACAACAAATATAACATCTATAGTCATTCATTTGTTTTAAATTAGTTTGAAGCATTGCTTGCGTGTTACTCTAGGACCTTCCTGAGAAAAGATCATGGACAACTACTGCTAATAACAATGAAAGCAACAACATTTTAAACACATCTACCTGTATTCAGTTGAAAAATGCAGTGTGTGCAGAATGACAATAACAGCATTATATTAGGTTTATAGAGGCACTGATACATCAAACTGTTGAAGACAAAGATGTCACCTTACTAATGATGCAATTGTCAGGATGTTTTCTACACACTGCATTGCAAAGAAACAGACAGTTATAGCACAGACAAAATATGTACCAGTGTGCCAGACCTGATCACTCACTAGTAGTGAAATAAACAATGAATCAAAAGAGTTTAGAGTTAGAAAAATCTCCTTGAAATATTTTCCCTGTAATGATCATCCTAAAAGCAGAACGAAACCAGCTGTAAAAGAAAGCATAAATAAATGGATTAAACATTGAATTTGACCATCCAAGCCATTTAAAAGTTTGAAGCACATGAAGTGGTATTGTATAATTGCTCAAAGGATGAAAGCTGATGGACAAAAAGTAAGGAGTCCAACTCATCAGAAAAACCCCCACCACAATAGCCAGAGTTTTAGTCGCCTTTTTCTCCATTTTACTGATATTTACACCAGATTTATCCATGCTAAGGATGCTGCGTGCCTGTTTGTGTGCTACTGTCAAAATCTTTAGGTAGATTGAAGATATTATGACAGCTGGGATTCCAAATGCAAAAACAAGTGATGTAACAACTGTACCCTGTGATTTAACTTGAAATGAAACACACTTGTGATTTTTTTTCCCTTTGTCCGGGGCCTTTAATGTGAAAATAACTCCATTGAGAGTGGCAACACTCCAGGACACCAGAATCATGATCCCAGTGACACGAACATTTATTTTAGTTCTGTATCTCAGAGGCTGACACACTGCATAATATCTGTCAACTGAAATGAAGCACAAGCTCCAAATAGAAGAATCGCACAGTAACGCATCTAAGCTGCTTCGTACCTTACAGAGTAAACTATGGAGATGCTGATACGAGCTCACAAAGAGCAAGATACTGAAAGGCACAACTAAAAGTCCAACTAGCAGGTCAGCCACAGCCAGAGAGAGCATCAGGAAGTTTGTAGGAGTGTGGAGCTGTTTGAAGTAAACAATTGAGATTATTACAAGTAGGTTTCCAAACATTATGAGAACTGACAAAGAGCCACCAAAAATACATAACAGATATGAAATAGTCACTTCAGTTATGTCAGGCACATTTGCTGATTCATTTAAAAGAAGCTGGTCTGCAACAACAACTGAAGAATCCATGCTTACTTATAATAATAATTTAAAATAATGACATACCTAACATTTAGACAGATTCACATATAAGCCACATAGATATTCAGCAGCAGCAACACAATCTCTATGTGTTTCATGCCATGCTCTTAATCCTGGTTTGTCAATCTGTAGTGAAAGGTGTCTCTAATCTCTTTAATGGTCAGCAGAATGTCAGGATTATAAATAATGTTCAAGCACATTAGCATATTCAAGTCAAGAAAGGTGTGGGTCCATTTGCTGAATATTTAGTATTCAGTCTTAGTTCATTGATCTAGAAGAACACTGAACAACCTTTCAGTTGCAAAGTCTCAGCACTGACGTGACTGGAGGCGTCACTCATGGCTAATTTCATTGGAAAGAACACAATCACACTCAAAATGACTATGAATGACAGCTACATGTAGACATGTCATGTGTCGTCTCTATGTTGTACAAACAACCACATCCTCTGCTATGCCTCCTTTTTGACCTATCTCTCATAGCTCCCTGACCACTTCTTGGCATTTTTCAAAATCAGACACTGGGCAGAGTTTGCCTCAGATCAGAGGGTTTAGTTTAGTAGCTCCAAAACAAACAAAAAAACAACTCATTACAACTAAGGAAGAACATTGAAGCAACAGATGGTCACATCCCTTCTACTGGAACATGTCAGACTCTGCTGGGGATGTTCCTTCAAACTCTGTCATCCTGCTTTTCAAAGAGTTTCTTGCAACCATCAATTTCCTGTGACACCCACAACTTTGTGTCCACTTGCAAGAAGCTGCCCCCCCCCCTCCCCCCAACCCCATTCCCAGCCATTCATTTTCCAACCAAGAGTGAAGGGGTGCTTGCTGGTGGGGAGATTTTTGATCAATAGGTTGACCAACGATGGAATCTCTGCAATCACAGATGAGTTAAATTGAAAGATTTTACTGAAGACAGCCCACTACTAAGGAGAACAGAGACAATGCCAAACATGAGCAATGAGATGTTAACAGTTATGACATCCTCTCTCATTCTTGCCTCTCAGCTAGACAGTATATATCTGTCTAGCTGAGAGGCAAGGCTACAGGTCAAGATGTCTGGCACCTTCCTCTGCTGATACCCAGAGACAAACTTGGGGAGGACTGCTGTCTAATGTATTATCAGTCCCTTCTCTCAGCAGATTTAGGAACAACAGTGATACAATAGAAAACACTCTGTAGAGAGTTTATGGGAACAAAGTTTGCACAGAGGCCTTACTGCAAAATATGTCATTTTTGAGTTGTAGCTGGACTATAATGAGTTTATAGGTTCGTTTATCGGAATATGTAAGTTATTAGGCTAGGGAAGACCAAATAATAGAATTCCCCCTTATACTTGGCTCCCCTGAATAGGACACAAGCTCCCCTGAAAGCCAACTTTGACACACTGAGGAGAAGATCTGAAACGTCGCCCATTACTGTGTCACAGGCTATGGACACTTATCCGCTGTAAAATGAGGTTTCTGAATTAAATAACCCAAAAATAGTAAAATATATCAATATGTGTTTATTCACTCATTAAATACCAAGTTCAGAACACTTGTAAATGTCTCCACTAACAAACCAAATGCTATTCCTGCTGTTGCCACTCGCTCATGGTGGCGCTGCAGTCAAATCAATTACATATAAGTGTTACACTCCCTTTTGAACATCTCTTCACTGAGTTGGACAGCATTGTTTGCTGTGCGCAGGCTGAATGATGGACACACTGCTGGCTGCTTTGCTTGTCGTGGTTGCGACAGCAGGGGACTGACGGGAAAGTGATGTGATGTGTGACAGAGAACGACTCACACTTCCATGTGTGCATGCATGTGACATGTTACGTCATGGTGACACCACAAAATAGGGCTAACCTGAAAGCCACGGTGTAATAAAACTGATGAAACTGGTGGCTATACGTAAAATAATAAACTGCAAAAAACAGTATTAAAATTTATAAAACTCTTCTAATACACTGTGTTTCATAAGTCTTGTCTCATTTATAACTGCTCATGAGGGCAAGCTAAATGTGCACTAATACAATTTCACTTTAGATAAGAAAACCTTGTGGGGATGTTATACTGTATAACCTACTAGTTAAAGTCTTTCTCACACATTGCAGTGTTTGCAGAATGGCAGTAACAGCAAACACAGTACAAGAGATGAACATTTGGTATATGGAGGCACTGATATGTCAAAATTCCAGAGATAGATATATCACATTACATATCATGCACTTGTCAAGATGTTTTTTACAATGCAGAAACAGACAGTTATTGCACAGACAAAATGTGTGCCAGACTGGATCACTCACATGTCAGTGAATCTAATGATGAATCAAAATAGTTTAGAATTAGAAAAATCTTCTTGAAATATTTTCCCAGTAATGATCATCCTAAAAGACGATCGAAACCAGCTGTAAAAGAAACCATAAATAAATGGATTAAACATTGAATTTGACCATCCAAGCCACTTAAATGACTGAAGTACATGAACTGGTATTGTATAATTGCTCAAAGGATGAAAGCTGACGGACAGAAAGTAAGGAGTCCAACTCATCAGAAAAACCCCCACCACAATAGCCAGAGTTTTAGTCGCCTTTTTCTCCATTTTACTGACATTTGCACCAGATTTATCCATGCTCAGGATGCTGCGTGCCTGTTTGTGTGCTACTGTCAAAATCTTTAGGTAGATTGAAGATATAATGACAGCTGGGACGCCAAATGCAAAAACAACCGATGCAACTATTGTCTTCTGTGTTTGAACTTGAATTGAAGCACACCTTTTGTTTTTTTGTCCTTTGTCTGGAGCCTTTAATGAGAGACTAATTCCATTTAGAATGCCAATAGTCCAGGACACCAGAATCATGATCCAAACAACACGGACATTTATTTTAGTTCTGTATCTCAGAGGCTGACACACTGCATAATACTATAATAAAGAACTGCACAGTAGCGCATCTAAACTTCCTCGTACCTTACAGAGTAAACTGTGCAGATGCTGATATGAGCTTAAAAAGAGGACGACACTGAAAGGCAAAACTAAAAGTCCAACTAGCAGGTCAGCCACAGCCAGAGAGAGCATCAGGAAGTTTGTAGGAGTGTGGAGCTGTTTGAAGTAAACAATGGACATTATTACAAGAAGGTTTCCACACATTATGAGAACTGAAAAAAAGCCACCAAAAATACATAATAGATATGAAATAGTCACTGCAGTTATGTCAGGCACATTTGCTGATTCATTAAAAAGACGTTGGTCTGCAACAACATCTGAAGAATCCATGCTTAAATGAAAAATAATACTTAGCTATATTTAAACAGATTCATATATAAGCCACATAGTCATGCAGCAGCAGCAACACAATCTCTGTATATTTAATCCTTAATCTTGGTTTGTCAATCTGTAGTGAAAGGTGTCTCTAATCTCTCTGCTGGCGAGCAGAATGTCAGGATTATAAATAATGTTCAAGCACATTAGCATATTTAAGTCAAGGAAGTTCTGAGTAAAGTACTGTAGGTCAATATGCTGAATATTTAGTATTCAGTCATAGTTCTGTCACAGACTTTAGGTCATCCCCACCCCCATGTTAAGTAAAGGGATATGGACCCCACAATAAAAATCAAAGTACACTGCATGTGAATTTTCTTTCCTAATTTTCCCAATGTGGTGTATTTTATTTTAAATAATTAAATAATTCTTCAAACACGCGTGCCTGTGTATACTGTACATATGATATTAGTCTACTTTAAGTGAAACGAATACTCATGTAACAATTCTACTATGTTGTGTTTAGAATTTGTGGAAACAGAAATGCAAGGTGAAGAAAGCCCAAAGGTCTTATGATAGGAACTTTATTATTTTGTAGTTAAACCTAGTTTCACTTCAGTACACTGCCAAATACAATGGAAAAGTCTCTTTTCCTTCTCACATACGATACAGATATCAGGTATGGCTCTATTGCAGTATTTCCCATTTCTGGTCCTCAGGGAACACTGTCCTGCATGTTGTCCTGCTCCCACACACCTGACTCAAATGGATAGGTTGTTATCAGGCTTGTGCAGGACTTGCTAATGAGCTGACCATTTGAATCAGCCCTTGACCTGGTGGGGACTTGATTCAGCAACCTTCTGGTTACAAGCCAAGTTCCCTTTCCACTTGGGCATGGGCTGCCCCTCTGTGCATCCATCTTAAATACTTTGGAAATGAAGCCCCTCTCTAAATAATTCATGGTCATTACTTTTTCTATGGTAGACAATGAAGGGAACCTTTAATTTTGTTGTGTTCTCATAAAGCTTCTCAGCTGCAGGTATTTAAAGAAGTGATTACAGGGTATGTTAACTTTAATTTTTTTTAAATGTCATCAGCACCTTTTGCAGATCTCCTATTCTTCCCGGCCCCTTTGTAGCCCAAGATTAAAATCTCGTCTGCTTTGCCTGAAAAGGAGTCGTTTCCCCATATTGGACTGAAGACAGAGAGAGAGAGAAGTAGTATCTCCCAAGTACTTTTTAATTTGATGCCACATTACAGTCTTGTTTTTCATTAAATAACTAATTCAATTCAAAATTATTCACCGACTGCATTTTACTGTATCAGTAACAGTATGAACATTTATAACTTTTAAACTCTTCTATTACACAGTGTTTCATAAGTCCTACGCAAAATGTGCACTAATATACTATCACTGCTGCTCCTTTTCTCTGTATTCACTGTTTTCGGTCCCGGCGTCTGCCATTCCATGCCACTAAACTGTCCACACGCGTTCCTCAAAGGCCGCTCCGTCTTCTTCTGCTTTGTAGGGGACGCATAGTCTGTGACGTAAGCACGCTGTATCACACTAAAAAGAATCCGTGCGAAACGTGAGCTTTAAATGTAATTAAACGAGGCTTCGAGGCAGAGAAAATTCCTCGATCATTTTTTGTAATCGATTTACTCGAGGAATCGTTGCAGCCCTACATTTTCTAATGAAATAAGAAGTTAAGTAGTCAATGCATTGGTTTGAGCAACAACAAATATAACATCTTTAGTCATTCATTTGTTTTAAATTAGTTTGAAGCATTGCTTGCGTGTTACTCTAGGACCTTCCTGAGAAAAGATCATGGACAACTACTGCTAATAACAATGAAAGCAACAACATTTTAAACACATCTACCTGTATTCAGTTGAAAAATGCAGTGTGTGCAGAATGACAATAACAGCATTATATTAGGTTTATAGAGGCACTGATACATCAAACTGTTGAAGACAAAGATGTCACCTTACTAATGATGCAATTGTCAGGATGTTTTCTACACACTGCATTGCAAAGAAACAGACAGTTATAGCACAGACAAAATATGTACCAGTGTGCCAGACCTGATCACTCACTAGTAGTGAAATAAACAATGAATCAAAAGAGTTTAGAGTTAGAAAAATCTCCTTGAAATATTTTCCCTGTAATGATCATCCTAAAAGCAGAACGAAACCAGCTGTAAAAGAAAGCATAAATAAATGGATTAAACATTGAATTTGACCATCCAAGCCATTTAAAAGTTTGAAGCACATGAAGTGGTATTGTATAATTGCTCAAAGGATGAAAGCTGATGGACAAAAAGTAAGGAGTCCAACTCATCAGAAAAACCCCCACCACAATAGCCAGAGTTTTAGTCGCCTTTCTCTCCATTTTACTGACATTTGCACCAGATTTATCCATGCTCAGGATGCTGCGTGCCTGTTTGTGTGCTACTGTCAAAATCCTTAGGTAGATTGAAGATATTATGACAGCTGGGATGCCAAAGGCAAAAACAATTGATGTAACAACTGTACCCTGTGATTTAACTTGAAAAGAAGCACACTTGTGATTTTTTTTCCCTTTGTCCGGGGCCTTTAATGTGAAAATAACTCCATTGAGAGTGGCAACAGTCCAGGACACCAGAATCATGATCCCAGCGACACGAACATTTATTTTAGTTCTATATCTCAGAGGCTGACACACTGCATAATATCTGTCAACAGAAATGCAGCACAAGTTCATAATGGAAGAATCGCACAGTAACGCATCTAAACTTCCTCGTACCTTACAGAGTAAACCATGGAGATGCTGATACGAGCTCAAGAAGAGCAAGATACTGAAAGGCACAACTAAAAGTCCAACTAGCAGGTCAGCCACAGCTAGAGAGAGCATCAGGAAGTTTGTAGGAGTGTGGAGCTGTTTGAAGTAAGCAATGGAGATTATTACAAGTAGGTTTCCAAACATTATGAGAACTGACAAAGAGCCACCAAAAATACATAATAGATATGAAATAGTCACTTCAGTTATGTCAGGCACATTTGCTGATTCATTAAAAAGAAGCTGGTCTGCAACAACATCAGAAGAATCCATGCTTAAATGATAAATTAGAGTATTCTCTAATAACCTGCCTAACATTAAGACAAATACACATGTACTGTAAGTGATGTAGTCATGCAGCAGTGCAAGTCTCTAATCCTGGTTAGTGCATCTGCAGTGAAAGGTGTCTCTCTGCTGTAGAGTAGAATGTCAGGATTATAAATAATGTTCAAACATAGCATATTCAAGTAAATAAGGGTGTGTGTGTGTGTGTGTGTATATATATAGTAGGTTAATATGCTAAATATTTAGGATTGAGTCATAGTCTTCATTAGGAGTCTTTAGGTCAGGGGTCGGCAAATAAATTTGGATCAGGGCCAATATTTTTTGAAGCAAGTCAATACCAGGCCAAACCTGTTTTTCTCTACTCTAATTTAAGCTATTGTTCAAAAATGGCAAATTTAAGAGACACATTAGTCTAAAAGTAATGTGAATTTGCCACAGAATGTTACTAGTGTTTTCAAACTGGTCTTAACCTTTTTTTCCAGAATAAAAGGTCTAATTCTACACGAATGTAATTGTTTTGTGAAGAAAATCCATTGGCCCCTATATTAGGTACATCTGTTCAAGTGTTTGTTAATGTACATATGTATTTGGCCAAAGTCGTGGCAGCAACAAAAGTTCATCTAAACATGGACAATACAACCTGCTGAACCAGGCATAAGAAAACGAATTAAAACCATATGATGGCACCTTCACGCTTTGATAATGACACCCCATTTTGGAAAAGGATCCCGAAATCTAAAAGTAATGCTTTCTTCCATCTTAAAGAGGAAATTTGCAACTTTGGTCACTTTTTTGTCTTTTTCCTCTAGGGAGCTCCCCCTACAGTTTTGGAGTACACATTTTTATGACACGACTGTAAACATTCACCCATTCGTTGTCTACCGCTTTAGCATCACCGCTGAGTCTGTACTGTCTTTTTCAAAACTCTGGCATCATAAATGTCTAAAATAATGCTGTTTCTGCCTTCATCCGATAACCTGTACCTGGCTGGGGGCCTCTGATTCTGAGGAGTCCAGTTTGGTGGCCCTGATTGGAGTGGAAACAGCTCCCAATATTCCCATAAAACCTAACTCAAAATTAGGGCAAAAATCCTGCATAGTTCACTCACATCCATATCCACATTTGGTCTTAAAATCATAATTATTGGATTTTTTTCATCAAGTTATCACAAACTTTTAAATAAGAGTCTGTTTTCATTCCAAATCCCTGTCCCTTTGGTTTGTGGTAGATTGCTCCAATCAGACTAGAGTAGAAACCATATGTGTGAAACAGCTTTAATGATTAAAGACATATACTGTATATATGTATATTATATAGAGTAGAGGTATGAATAAAACATACTGTATGTGTGTGGGTGTCTGTGCATGTTTGTTCTTCTACAACCGCTTTAGGACCTTTCTGGCATGAACACTGACCTTGTCAGACTTGAGGCAAAACCTCATTTCTGCAGAACTGGTTAAATTTGCGGCTCTTAAATAGGACATGGCTGTGTGAGTCTCGGTGTGTCTCTGCGTGTTAAAATATTTACTGACCCTTTTTTACTGCTGTAACAAGTGAGTTTCTCCAGTGAGGGATCAATGAAGTCAAATTTGAATCCGAATCCACTGCTTTGCCGATATCCCTGCCTTATGAACAATCGCACCACCCACCTAATAATGGAGGCCCTGTCTGGTTTAAAACAATATCAAGTCTACACTCATTTTAAATCAGATTCCTTGCCTGTGTGTTACTGCAGCAAAGTGAAATGATAACACTTACAAAGACAGAAATTCAAACACGATTGCCTGTATTCAACTAATAGATGGAGTGTCTCCAGACGTACATTGAATAAAATACACATGCTGTTTGTGGAGGCAGAGACATTATCAGGGTACGCTGCGTTGACAGACAAAGACATACAACATGGAATAAAAAGCAGATGTGTGAGATATACTGTATTCATCTTTTGTGCCAGACATAATTTGTTACATGTCAAGAGGTCAAACAATGATTTGAAAGTGTAGTTTTACAAATGCAGTGTCTGCAGAATGAAAATAAGATAAAAAAAAAAAAAAAAACATACATAGTGGGAACTGACCCATCAAAGTCTTGAAAAGAGAGGTGTCAAAGGTCACATATTATGTATAGGTCAAGAGATTTTTTTTAACAGACATCTAATGTATGCTACAGCCTAAACACAGAGATCTTAGACATAAACTATTGATTCTTAGAGCAAGATTTGATTATTCACGTGTCAATAATGTGAAAAAAATAATGATTCAAAAGAGTTTAAAATTAGAAACGTTATCTTGAAATATTTTCCCCGTAATGATCATCCTAAAAGCTGATCGAAACCAGCTGTAAAAGAAAGCATAAACACAAGGATTCAACATCGAATTTGACCATCCGAGTAACTTGAATGATTGTAGTACATGAAGTGGTATTGTGTAGTTGCTGATGGGATTCAAGATGATACACAGAAAGAATGGTGTCCAACTCATCAGAAAAACCCCCATCACTATAGCCAGAGTTTTAGTCGCCTTTCTCTCCACTTTACTGACAGTGGAAGCAGACTTTGTCACACTCAGGATGCTGCGTGCTTGTCTTTGTGCCACCATCAAAATCTTAAGGTAGATCACAGACATTATCAAGGCTGGAATGAAAAATGTAAACATGGCTCCCATAACTGATGACCTCTGTGACTTATTTTGAAATAAAGTACACCTCAATTGGTTTTGGTTCGGCGAGAGTCCGAGACCAACTCCAATCAGGACAGAAACAGTCCAGGACACCAGTATCATGATCCAAACAATGCGACTATTAATCCTAACTCTGTAAGTCAGAGGATGACACACTGCATAATATCTGTCAATAGAAATAAAGCACAAATTCAAAATGGAGGAATTACACAGTATCACATCGATGTTGCCTCGTATACCACAAAGCAAACCTTGACCAGACCAGTATGAGCTCACAAAGAGAACAACACTGAAAGGCAAAACTAAAAGTCCAACTAGCAGGTCAGCCACAGCCAGAGAGAGCATCAGGAAGTTTGTAGGAGTGTGGAGCTGTTTGAAGTAAACAATGGACATTATTACAAGTAGGTTTCCACACATTATGAGAACTGACAAAGAGCCACCAAAAATACATAAGAGATATGAAGTGACGGTTATGTCAGGCACATTTGTTGATTCATTCAACCGAATTTGGGCTGCATTAACGTCAGTAGTTTCCATTCATGAATGATAATTTATACCGTACCTGCATTTAGACATATAGGCAGAGAAATGACATGAATATACACAGCAGTATCAAGTCTTCTGTAGTGAGACGTGTTAAACGTACGTCTGGTTTGTGTCCTGAGTCTCTGCTGGTGAGCAGGATGTCATGGTGAGACGTGTTAGGCTAGCTCATGACCATATTCTCTTCAGAAAAAGGGTGTGTGGCCTGAGTAACCACACCTCCATGGACATGGACCACCTACTCGTGCATGTCCGTTTGTTTCAGAACATCAACTAAAAAAATAAAAGTTCTTAATTGACGATTAATAATTGTGTGAAAATGTAGACCCTCTTTCTATTCAGAATTATAGATGCCCTTGTGCATTTTGTCCATGTAATTTATTTAATAATCAGCATTTTAAATATAATTTTTGGAACCCTATCAAGTTCCTGCAGCTTTTACATCAGCAACGCAGTTTCACTGAGCTACTGTATATTGGAACATAGAGTTTGTCAAAGTGTCACTTTTACAATAAAGATCCTGTTAAATTATAATAATAGTATATATATTTTTTTTTTTAAATCACTTCTGACTTTTTAACCCATAGGAAAATGTGTTAGCAACCACCTTACTAAATTTGAGTGATTAAAAAAGTCACTGTTAAAAATTTAGGTTTTAAATCATGCATCGGCAGAGATGATGTTGTAAGTTTTTGGCAACTGCTCAACCCATAAATGCATTTGCCTTACAAATGTGACGCCATTAAAAAGGGAAATTTTATAAGATTTAGTGCCGTAAGATGTTGTTTTACAACAAAGAAACAATTTAAACGCAATTTTTCAAAAAATGTCTTACCTTTTGTGCCAAGTCAATAGTCAGTTTTAAGTTAATAGTTGTTTACTCTACACATGTCCATTTTTCACAGCCACTATGTTTTGATATATACAATGTATGAAGACAAGAAATGCTGAATTTGATATACAGGATGTATATTAAAAAAAATGTTCAAATCTTATTATATTATATTATATTCAAAAAAACAAATGTGCAAAGACAGAGCATTTTGTTAACACAAACCCAAGAGGAATCAAGCAGCATTTTTCTGTCTGAACCTAAATTAAGCCATTGCAGGTTTTAAGGTAGTCTATTATTCTAGCCAAGCAAAATTTGCTTACTCCATTGGCAGATTCTTATTTCTAGCATGGGAGGTTTGGCAATGCAGAGGTTTTGTATTTACAACACCAGGTAATTGTAACCTTGACCTTTGACCACCAAATTTTAATTAACTTATTTGAAAGGATGGCCTAATGGTGTTCCTGAGATATCCTTTGCGCAATGCAAGCATGATTTCATGGTCATAGTTTAACCTTTGATGATGAAAATGTAATCATCAGAGTGAATGATCGATAGCAAACAAGATCATGTGCTTGGGAATAACCACCAAACAGTTGCCTGTACTAGGTGCATCATGCCACAGTAGTAGGTGCAGTCAGTAGTATAGTGTACATCTCAAAGGTATAGTTGAGGTTTTCTGAAGTGGGGTTATAGGTAGTGTCTTACATAAAGCGTACTACACTTTTAGCAAAACTACATCTCACATTTCACCATTTGACAGTCTTTACTTACAGGAAACCAATGTTTGTGAAACTTAGTGACTCCCCACACCCAAGGCCACATAGAAAATCAAACAAGCAATTTTACACCACAGAACTTGTTGATCCACTGCTGCCTCAATCAGAAAAGTTCAAATTAGTTATTTTGTGGTTTTAGTGGTTTAAATCCTTCATCTGAAATTTAAGTAACTCAAAACTTATCAAACAAGGCAGCAATAGACCAGCAACTCCTGTGTCACCACAGACAAAAACCACAGATTTTCTCTATGGATTTTGGTGTGGGACAGTCAGCTGTGTTTAAACTTCTGTTTCCAGCTAGAAGTTTCTCTGACTACAAAAGGCAGGAAACCAGAACTATGACTTTAAAGTTTCACACTTTCTGTGTTTCATCATATTAGCATTGTGTTTAAAGTCTGATGTAATAATGTAATGTAACCCCGCATCACTGTCATTAAAGGTGTGAAGCCTTTGGTCCCTTGGCTTTTTGGCTGGTACACATGAGCTCTAGTTCTTCCTAAGGTGCTTTGTCTACACAACCTTTCCTATTTGGCACCAGGTAATTATATCATGTTTGTTAGTGAAGTGTTTTGAAAGCAAAACACTTCAAAACAAAGCAAAAACAAAACAAAAACAGCTGATTAACAGCAATGATGACATCATATGGGGATAGCGAAAATAACTTTGAAAGAGTCACACCTGTGCCAAGCATTGCCTGCCAGCTCAATCATTATATTTCAAAGTATCACCTACATTTGTTAATACAGCTAAAATGTGTTTTAGAAATTATCCATTAATTTTAATACAGCTATATATACACAACTTTGGTAAGTTGTGTATATATAGCACTTTTCTAGTCTTGATGACCACTTAAAGTTGCTTTACACTACAGTTTTGCCATTCACTCGCACTTTCATATAGTGAATCAATGAATCATGATTAAATGCCTTGCCCAAGGACACATTTACATGTAGACACGGGGAGGTGGGATTTTAACCCACAACCTCCAATATGAAAAACAACTCACTATTCCACTAAGCTACCGACACCAAAAGCTGGGTTGTTGTAGAGCTGTAGGAATGTGGCTGTACGAGAACGTTCTGACAACATGTTCTCGACATTACTTATAGAGTTTATATATTATTTCCCCCTTGCCCACTTGAGCAGTCTGGTGACTCCTTTAGTCCATACTCACCGCAGATGTTTCTGTACATTATTCCAGCCACTTGGTTGTAGCATACTATGTAGGCCATCCCAGCCAGAAACTTACACCCTGCTGTGATGTGCTGCACTGTCCGAAGGGCAGTTTTGCCTGGTGTGGAATAGGATGGCAAATTATGTGAATTTCCAGTTGCAAAACTTCACTACGACAACAGTTACATCACAAATCACAGAAGCTCATTTTCCTGTTGGCGACATCACGAGTGGCTGCGACTCAGTTTAAGCAATGTAGTTCAGGTTTATTAGTGTATGTAGTGTTCAGAAGTCAAATCATGCAGAGGTCCACCAAGTAAATGTCAACATCTAGCCATGTCGGCAACAGCACACCTGTACCCCAGTAGACTGGACATGTGATCTAGTTTCGGTCAAAAAAAAGGTGACACTGAAGAACGAAGTAGGGATGGACGGCTGTGTCATGCAAGGAGGTCCATCTTTTTTGTTGGGGCAACCAAGGCCCCCAACTACCAACCAAAGGAAGTGACTCCGAAGACTATTGGTTTTGGGTGCCATGCAAAAAAACAACATTTGCAATGTTTCCTGTGCCCGTTGTTTAACGCTATGATGGTGTAACTACACGTATGTCCAGTATTGACATGTAGATTAAGTTACAAATATGAAGATTGGTAATGATTAGTCACTTAAGATTGGAGTTACAGCAACTTCCTGTTCGAAACTTCAACATTTACCATGTTGCTACATTCACTTTTTGACAAACTCACACAAAACAGAACCATCAAGGCTTCTTTCACCATATTTTAAGTTTATGTGATGCTTACACTCAAGGGAGTTGGGCTTTGCAAAAAGCAAATGCACATATGTCAGAAAGATTGCCTTAAACTTTTTCCATTTTTATTTTTTGAAACCTCTATTACATTACTTTCAGCTACATTCAGACATGAAACTTGTTTTCAGTGACCTTCACAGTTTGTTTGCACTCTGATGCAATATTATGTAACCTGGCAACTGCTCCTATTAAAGGTGTGAAGTCTTCAGTCCCTTGGCTACTGGATGGTACGCATGAACTCTAGTTCTTCCTAAGGTGCTTTGTATACAAAACCCTTCCTATTTGGCACCAGGTAATTATGTCATGCCTATTCCTGAAATGTTTTCAACAGAGCTACAAGCTGAAACAAAACAAAAACAGCTGATTAACAGCAATGATGAAATGACATGGGGACAGAGAAAACAACTTTGGAAAAGTTCCACTTCTGCCAGGCAGTTCCTGACAGTCAATTATATAGAATGAATACAGTATATGAAAAATGTTCATCAGTCACTTTGGATATACTGTGGCTGAAATTGTTACTGATCTATATAAATTGTTTGTTAATAGTATCGCTAATAAGCACACCTCATGTATTTGAACAATTAAAGGGATAGTTGGTGTATGTGTGGCTGTATGATGTTTTGACACATGGTCAGCACTGACTTCACCAAGCACGCCCCACGTCTCAGACATGGACGCTAGCTATCACTTTATAATATGGCTTTCAACAAGGAAAACAAGGGGCGGGGGGGGTTGATATCGTTGATATCTTTGATATCTTAATATTATGTTATGTTATTACTTACTCCTTGTAGTTTCCCTGCTGCAAAAATTCAAGTTTGTAAACTGCAGGCCCTATCCACCAATGTCCATAGAGAAAATCTGTGGGGACCAACATGTCAGGTGTACCGTCATTAAAATCTGTCCTAACACCCCAAAATGGCTGCCAAAGTGGCTCACAGGGCAAGTGCCCATGTGGGTATGATATGACAGCACACAATATGATGTACAATGTATATGTTATACAACAAAGCATAACAATGTGCATGATAGTGCAACTGACACAAATAATATAAATATTACACTAATTTACACAGATCCATTCCACACAATATACGCCACCACAATCACTAACCAAAATAAACATATATACAGTATGTGTATACATATATATATATATATATATATATATATATAAAAATACATAATACATCTATAGTTTACATTTGTTCTTGCTATACATGTTGTACAGATACACAGCCCTCTTAGATTATACTTTCCATTCCTTAACATGATTTAAAAAAAACGTGACAAAATGCATTTATTCAATATATTTTACTCAGTAAAAGTATTTAAAATGTTTGTAAACAAAATGTCTAAATGTCACCAAAATTTGAAAATAAAAATGCTGAAGATTTGGGGCTACACCGCACTTTACAGCTTATGATGCTGTTAACTACCACCCTGTTCTCACTAGCAGCCAGTCCTGGCAAACAGCTGAGCATATCATATGGTTGTTCACTGGCATTTTTCATTTTTCTCCACTGAAGGTCTACAATTTAAGTGGGTTTCATGTGTAAAAAATTATGGAGAATAAAGAGAAACTGTATTGTTTTGTGATTTGTCAGATGTGCTACCATCTAGGACTTTTTTTAAATGAAAAGTACAACAAAAACCCAATTATCATTGATTTAGATCATTTTTATATAATTTTATATTCATTTGCTTTAAAGAAAAAAAAGTGCTTATTTACAGTATGGTAATAGGTAGATGCTGATTGGTGGGAACAAATCAATCCAACTTATTTAGACTATAGTGTCACTGCATTTGAACCATGCCTTTCTTTCTCTAGTCCATAGAACGTTTCTGTAAACTGTACCTTACATATAACCATACATATTTGTTTGCTTTTTTTTTTTGTAGTTATTTCTTAACAATGCATCAAAACTGCATTCATTAAATGTATTCTTTGTACATTATTTTGATGATTGAGAATCTAAAGTGCCTTTTTTCCATAATGGCAAAGTAATTAATGGTTTTCCAACCTTTTTTTTCATTTTCTTTTAATCCACATAATAATGCCATAATAATGAAAAACATCAAAACACGTTTGAGTCAACAAAATTGCCTTTAAATATTTTTCCAGAAATTATAATTCTGAATGCTGATCTGAACCAGCGGTAAAAGAAAGCATAAATCAGTGGATTCAGCATTGAGTTGGACAGTGTGAGCCAGTTGAGAGTCTCAATCAGTGGGATGGGTGGGGGATAATGGGCCAAAGGCTGAAAGACTATGCACAGAAAGTAAGGAGTCATACACAGAAGAAACACCCCCATAACAGTGGCAAGAGTTTTTGTGGCCTTCTTCTCCATTTTACTCACAGTTGCTCCAGACTTTGCGCTCTGAAATGTTGCGTTCTGGATGCTTTTCACCTGTTGCTGAGCAACAAGGAAAATCTTAAAGTAGATAGCGAGCATTATGACTGCTGGCAGGTAGAAGGAGAAAACAGGCCCCATCGTATTTGCCATCACAACATCAACGGAGCAAGTTTCCTCACATGTTCCTTGGCTGAATCCTGCAATTATTATACAGATCCCTATTAAAGCAGAGATGCCCCATGTCACCAGGATCATAACCGCTGTGACACGAACGCTTATTTTAACTTTATAAGTCAGCGGCTGACACACTGCATAATATCGGTCGATGGAAATGCAACATAAGTTCAGAATAGAAGCCGTGCACAGGGATACATCGAAGCTGTCGCGGATTTTGCAAAGAAAATCCTCGTGAAACAGACATGAGGTGACAGTAAACGCCATGCTGAAAGGAAAGACGAGGACGCCAACCAGCAGGTCGGCCACGGCCAGAGAGAGGATGAGGTAGTTAGTAGGAGTATGCAGCTGTTTGAAGTAAATGATGGATATGATAACAAGTAGGTTTCCACATATTGTAGCGACAGATAACAAGCCAAGGAATATATACACTAAAACACATGTGAGGGAAGGGTCACTTGCAAAAACATAGCTTGCATTAGTTGAGTCATAGCAGGGATGTATGTCATCAACAATGAAAGTGCTGTTGAGTGTCAGCTCTGCCTCCATGCTTCTTTATATCTGCAAATGATACTCAATATTAGGGACTTTCCATAACATTCATTTTTATATTCAGTTTCTCCCCCTCTTACCTATGAACACCTTGACATAGTCCCTGCAATGACAGTGTTGTGCGTCCTTAGTCAGGATGCAAGTGTTAAGAACGT
Source organism: Brachirus orientalis (assembly GCA_016785285.1). Classification (NCBI taxonomy): domain Eukaryota; kingdom Metazoa; phylum Chordata; class Actinopteri; order Pleuronectiformes; family Soleidae; genus Brachirus; species Brachirus orientalis. The sequence goes on along the minus strand of JAFBJR010000940.1, from coordinate 8,793,143 downwards.
TGAGGGTTGGTATAGTATTTATGAACCTCTGTCTCTTAAAGTTTACATACGGCCTAGGGTGTGTACGTACATCCTGTGTGGATGAAAAGCGTGTGTGTGTGTGTGTGTGTGTGTGTACACATGTCTCTAGTAGGCTGTGAGGACCAATTTTCATGCAAGCCTATCTTTGTGAGGACATTTTGACCTTGAGAGGTTTGTCCCCAACTGTGGTTATTCAAATCAGAAATGGATCATCTGACTTTGATAAGCTCTGTTTATTACAATAACCATCAGACTACCGTGCATGCATGCACAAGTAATCTCAATGGGGAAAAAGGTCTAGTCCCATACAGCACCTAATTTTCGAGGCCCTGATCAGGACTAGAGTTATTGGTCATTAGCTTTTACACCTATACCGGCATCAAGAAAGGGTAGCCGACATGTACAGAAAAGCTTATGCACACTAAATCAATTCATAGCTCTTCTTTTTTTTAGATTGTACATTCAGTCATTTTACTTTCTTCAACGTATCTAAAAAAGTTCAGAGACTATGAACATGTTTGAGCCATTGTGAGAAAAACGTTTACAAACGATACATAAACCACATGTCCAGAAATGTTAGGTAACATTCTAAAATGTAACTAAAATCTAAAATTTGTTCACATTATGCAATAGAACAAAATAACAAAGAAAGGACTTTGAGAGTCCTTACTAGCAAACTTGTCTATTTGTTAAACATGGGCAAGTTAAGACACGAGGCCTGACATTGTCCTGCTGAAATAGACATGGTCTTCCTGGTTAAAGACATGGTCTTAATGGGAGCCTTTGTTTATCCAAATTTCCAATAAAACTCTTATATGCATATATGCAGAACCCGTACATGGGCACTGATGCTCTCCATACCATGACACATGCTGGCTTTTGCACCTTTTGTACACATTTCTGCTACTTTCTATTTCATTTCAAACTTGGAGTTTCTTTTCTCTGCAACATTGGTACTGTATATGGCTTCACTTCGTAAAATATACATAAGTCTCAAATTGCATTTCTTGATGCAGACTGTGCCAAGTAAAATGTTTTTTCCACATTATTTCCGAGCCAATTTTTCCTACAACCGTCATGGTCGCACGACTGTTGCTTATTCTTTACTACTGCCTGAGGGCTTGATGTTCAAGCACATTCAGCAACAGGTCCTCTCCCTGGCCTTTGTCATTACTTGTTTAATCTTTCAGACAAGTAATGACAAGTCTTGCAAACTGTCCCCACTTGTGTCTTACAAGTGTCATATTTTGTGTCTTCTTTTATAGAGTATATATGTATATGACAGTGAACGTCTTTTAAAAGGTTCACAAGATCTAAAAAAAAACTACAGGTTTGGGACAGTTTGTGAGTGACCCAGTGTCCAACCTCTGTTCCATATTTTTGAAAATGTGTTTCAGCATAACTTCTATATTTGTTTATGTTTAACAAAAGGGTAAAAATACTGAAAATCTTTTCTTTGTCATATTTTCTATTAAACAAGGGACCTAGTTAAATGAGAAATACAGGTTTTAGCTTTAAACTCTTTGAATCTGTGTGGAAACAGTCACACTAGCATAGGTAGGATTTTCACCGTTTGGCTCTAGATTTCATTGCCAAAGATAAGGAATAACAGTCACCAGTAGCCTAAATCTTAAGATAAAACCACTTGAGACACAGTGAATATTGAGGAAGGAGTGTTGCAGAGTAACAAAAGAGCAAGGGCTATTAAGACTACAATAATTAATTCTTACTGTAAATCAGCTTATATGAACAATCTTTAGATTTTATGACTTTTACATTCTAGTTTAATATTCCTAACTATTGGACAAAACTCAAGTGGACAGGTGTTTATTTTTATTTTTTTCACTTTGTAAAACAAAAGCTATTGTTTTAAGTAAAATAATATTAATTTTTACAGGAATCACCACCTTTTATAGTTTATTGCACATGTTCCTGGTCAAAAATGACACTCATTAAATGAAAAGAGTATGTTCATCCTACTGAGGAAAACTATTCCAATACACACAGACACTCACATCCAAAATGGCGCATCTGCCACCCCACCAACCATTTAAAGGTATTAAAAAATGTAGTTATGATTGTATTTGTTTACGGCATTAATAAAAGATCAGTTAGAATACACCAGGTTAAAATAGTTTGGAGTTGGCAAAATCACCTTGGAATATTTTCCCAGAGATGATCATTCTGAAAGCTGATCTGAACCAGGCGTAAAAGAAAGCATAAATGAATGGATTCAGCATTGAATTGGACAGCGTGAGCCAGTTGAGTGTCTCAATCACAGCAATCGGTGTCGCATCAAATATCAAAGGCTGAAAGATGATGCAGAGAAAGTAAGGAGTCCAACACAGAAGGAACACCCCCATAACAGTGGCCAGAGTCTTAGTGGCCTTCCTTTCCATCTTACTGACTGTTGCTCCACACTTTGTGCTCTGAGAGGCTGTGTTCTGGATGCTGTTTGCTTGTCTCTGTGCAACAAGAAAAATCTTCAGGTAGATACAGAGCATGATAATGACAGGGATATAAAAGGAGAAAATACACGCCAGAGTGGTTGATATTAGAGCATCAATTAAACAACTATCTTCACATTTCCCCTGATTAAAACCTGCGACTATGATGCCAATTCCGATCAGAGCAGCAAGTCCCCAGCTGACCAGGATCATGACCACGATAACACGATTAGTTATTGTGCTTTTATATGTGAGAGGCTGACACACCGCCTGGTACCTGTCTATGGAAATACAACACAGGTTCAAAATGGAGGCAGTGCTCAGTGTCACATCGAAGCAGCCACGTACTTTACAGAACAAACCTTCGTGATACCAACATGAGGTTACAGTGAAGGCCATGCTGAAAGGAAAGACCAGAACTCCGACAAGCAGGTCGGCCACAGCCAGAGACAGGATGAGGTAGTTTGTCGGAGTGTGCAGCTGTTTGAAGTAAATGATGGAAACAACGACAAGGAGGTTTCCACATATCGTGACAACACACAATAGACCAAGGAATGTGTAAAGTGATACACACAGAACTGAAGGACTGCTTGTAAATATGTATCTTCCGTCATCTGATTTGTAGCACAGTATGTCACCAACAACTGCAGTCCTGTTGACAGCCAAATCTGGTTCCATGCGTCAAGATTCCTGCAATTCAGTTTGGTTTCAACACTCGATTACATTGAGAAAGCATTTTAAAATATCTATAGATATAGAACATCATACACACCTCAATTTAGGCTGTATGCATCAGTTTTACCAACAGCTTGTGTTCAGCACTGAGCTGAACATATGGACTTAAATCATAACTCCACACCTAATTACCATAATCAGTTATTTCTCCTGACCAATCATATTTGGTATGCCCCATTTTGTCTATGTGAGCACAAAAACTAACTGGTGCTAACCAAATAACCAACTAACCAGCAACGTCAAGCATACAGCAACCAAGATGACCAACAGTGGGAGCAGAAAACTCAACAATGTCACCAATAACATGGCCACCAGGGGCAGAAGGAAAAGCAGATTATTGTAAACTGATTCCCCACACCAAACGTCATAGACAAAGACAGTGATTTTACATTACAGCCCACAGGAGTTAATAATTCATTGCTGCCTCCATCAGTATGCTGTCTTGTGACTTTGGTGTTTGAAACCCTTCTATAGGGTTTTACTTGTCTGACACAAACTCATAAAACAAGGCTGCAATACACCAGCGACTCCTGTGTCCCCATAAATAAAAACACACATTTTCACTATGGAGTTCAATAAGGGATGGTTAGCTGTGATTATATTTCAGTTTCCATTTGGACGTTTATCTAACTGCAAGAAAAAGAAACCTGAAGTATCACATTTTCTGTATTAGACCTTTCATCATACTAGCATGGTATTTTCAGTCTGACTGTTTTGTTGGCTACGTAAAAACACAAATTTTCTCTATGGACTTTGGTGCAGGAGCTTTGGTTACTGGATGGAAAAGCCATCTAATGGTGAGTGAAAGCAGCAACCATATACCGTATTTTCATGACCAAAAGGCGCACCGTACCAAAAGGCGCAGTCTCAGTTTTGTGTGACATTTCTGTATTTAACACACACATAGGGCGCTCCGGACGAAAGGGCGCGGGTC